>JAANSK020272379.1:0-21144 GCA_011763485.2 Isoetes engelmannii
TTGAACACTGTATAATATATTCTTGCCAGATCTTGGCGTTCATCTCTGTAGTTCTGTATTTCTGTTTCCGTGTTTCTTGATCCCGTGTATCTCGGTTAGGTTCGTGACGCCTATAGACTTGCAAAATTGGTATACGAGACATGCTCAGGCCGACTGACACTATCAGGACAACCTGCCAACAATAGTATTGGGGTCCACCAAGGGTACTCGCACTCTCCAACATTGTTTGGCCTCTATATTGATCAACTAGAAGGGAGGCTTGTTGAACACGAGGCTGACAAAACTCAATTGGTGCACCAGATTATCAGATAGCTCATATACATCGATGATGTGGACCTCTCAACGTATACCCCGGAGGACATGCAACACCTTCTACATGTTCTGGATACTTTATGTCAAGCCACTGGAATGCGGGTCAATCTGGCCAAAACTAATGTCCTGCTCTCTCCTCTTCATGCCAACCAAGGCTTCCTTCGTTCGCTTATCAGTGGCAAAATGTAAAAGTAGCACCCCACCTACAAGTACTTGGGGATAGAGTTACCGACTACCAAATACGGCTCAGGATATCTTTATCTGGATTCGGGAATCCCGGAGGTGAAAAGCCCATCCTTCGAGATCCTGGGTCGTTTCCAACGGATCTCATTGGGGAGACCTCGTTCCATCGTATGGGCGCTCGCCACGCACAGCAATCCAGGCCGTCGAAATCCCCGTCCCATCGCAGCCGTCCTCGAACTGGAGATCCCATAATCTGAGATCTCAGGGTTGTTCCCGTCCTCTGAGATCTCCATGAGCTGGCCGATATCTTGCCCAGATATCAGACAAGTACTGGGATCTCCAGGGCCGGTGACGTGGATCCCCTCCTCCAGGATCCCTCCCTGACGATCTCTTCCCGGAATCACCGGCCCCCAAAACGTGGATCCCCTCCTCCGGGATCCCCAGACGTGGCTGTTAACAGTGGACGTTATCCGCCGAGGTGATCCCCTCCTCCGAGATCCCCAGGGCCAGTTGTGGATCCCTCCTTCGGGATCCCCTGGCCCCCAAACTGGGATCCCCTCCTCCGTGATCCCAAGGGGCAGTGACATGGATCCCCTCCTCCGGTTGTTGTTGTTGATGATATTGTTGTTATTGTTAAATTTATTAAAGGCTTAAAATATGCAGTGTGTGGCTAAAAGTATTTCTCTCAAACTAAAAGTAGCCACAAAGAATTTTCAAATGTTGTGTCAGACACCATCAAAACATACAAATATATAGGAGCAAAAGTTGACTTTTAAAAATTTATAACTTGGAATGTGTGCACAAAATGTCAATGTTGACTTTCTAGATATTGACACAATATTAGATATTGTAATGCATCTACAATACTTCTATAGAGAGCACTACAAGTATAGGCACTCATACCGAGAACCAATCAACAAAGTCGTGTATGTTGTCGCATAGGTGCAGCTCATGGCTTGCTCTAAGCCTGCGCAAAAATAATAGTACAGAATCGTAACAAGGTGGGGGAGTTGGATTGAATTGAATTGATATTTATCGTCCTAGGGGACCAAATGGTTTATAGGGCCTAGTACAAAAGGAGCACATTACTATGCGTGACTAAAAAACCCAGCCCTAAAGGGTTTTTGAGGGAAAACCCTTGATAGTAATAAGCCTTCTACCAGACCTAGAGGGAATTCTGCAGCTTCCCACGCTACAGTAACAAGCTGGCCAGTTGGTTAATTTGTTTATGACTGCTACCGAGAGATGCTTTGGTAGAAGGCGTCCATGTGCGGGGCCGCAACCCTCATAAACTAGTGGTTTGATGATGAATGTAGGGAGCTCAAACATTGGCTTCGACATGTCATTGAACCTGCACCGCGCCCGCAGGCGGTCAGACATTACCGTATTTTTGTAAAAGGAAAAAAAGCCAGCTACATTGCGCAGTACCAAAAGGAAAATGTTCTACCTCCTGGACTGACATCCGAGGACATTTTGAAGAAGAGTGCTACACAAACCTTTGCAGTGCACATGAAATATCAGCTCCGACCAATGCGTATACTTCCAACAACTCTATGATCCTCTTGGAGTTCGAGCATACTCCTCCTACAGATGAGCCAGACGTTGGAAATCACAGAGACAACGATCTCTTAGGGCTCACAACATCTTGCCAATGGCAAGGCAGCAGGCTTGGAAGGCATGCAAGCAAAGCTGCTTAAATGGGCAGGACCAACAATAGTACCGATCATGACCGCACTATTCAACATGGCATTATAGGAAGGATTTCCCTAACAATGGAATACTAGCAAGGTAGTTCTCATCTATAAGGCAAGTAACCCATACACTCCAGCCAATTATAGAATACTCATGGTCATCTCTTTCTTTGCAGAATTAATGGATGGCATTCTCGAGCAACAATTGACGATGTGGGCAGAGGAGGCAGAGGTCGAGCCCTCACATAGGCAGAATGCCGGCCCCCACACTCCACCATTGATCATTTTTCACACTACGGACCTTGTTTGAGGATAGTAGAAACCACTGACAGACCTCTACTATTGCTTTGCCGACTTCACAAAGGCTTTAATTGACACTGTTCCTCGGGAAAAATTGTGGGAAAGATTGAGACAGTTAGGTGCCCCTATAGACTTGCAAATTGGTATACGGGATGTACAAGACATGCTCAGGCCGAATGACACTATCAGGACAACCTGTCAACATTAGTATTGGGGTCCACCAGGGGTTCTCGCTCTCTCCAACATTGTTTGACCTCTATATTGATCAACTGGAAGGGAGGCTTATTAAACACGAGGTTGACAAAACTCAACTGATGCACCAGATTATCAGGTAGCTCATATACATCGATGATGTAGACCTCTCAATGTACACCCTGGAGGACATGCAGCACCGATCTACATGTCCTGGATACTTTATGGCAAGCCATTGGAATGCGGGTCAATCTGGCCAAGACTAATGTCCTGCTCGCATACCAGCCAAGGCTTCCCTTGTTCGCTTATCAGTGGAAAAATGTGAAAGTAGCACCCCACCTGCAAGTACTTGGGCATAGTGTTACCGACTACCAAATACAGCTCATGATACCTTTTCCTGGATTCGAGAATCCCAGAGGTGAAAAGCCCGCCCTTTGAGATTTCCATGAGCTGGCCGATATCTTGCCCGGATATCAGCTAGGTAGATCCCGTCCTCTTGGATCCCCAGGGGCGGTGACGTGGATCCCCTCCTCCGGGATGCATGCTGATCCCTTCCGGGGATCACCGGTCCCCAAAACGCGGATCCCCACCTCCGGGATCTCCAGACGTGGTGTTAACGGTGGACGTTATCCGCCGAGATGATCCCCCCCTCAGAACCAGTGATGTTGATCCCCCCATTGGAATGCGGGTCAATCTGGCCAAGACTAATGTCCTGCTCGCATACCAGCCAAGGCTTCCCTTGTTCGCTTATCAGTGGAAAAATGTGAAAGTAGCACCCCACCTGCAAGTACTTGGGCATAGTGTTACCGACTACCAAATACAGCTCATGATACCTTTTCCTGGATTCGAGAATCCCAGAGGTGAAAAGCCCGCCCTTTGAGATTTCCATGAGCTGGCCGATATCTTGCCCGGATATCAGCTAGGTAGATCCCGTCCTCTTGGATCCCCAGGGGCGGTGACGTGGATCCCCTCCTCCGGGATGCATGCTGATCCCTTCCGGGGATCACCGGTCCCCAAAACGCGGATCCCCACCTCCGGGATCTCCAGACGTGGTGTTAACGGTGGACGTTATCCGCCGAGATGATCCCCCCCTCAGAACCAGTGATGTGGATCCCCTCTTCAGGATCCCCTGGCTGGCCCCCAAACTGGGATCCCCTCCTTGGGGATCCCAAGGTAGTGACATGGATCCCCTCCTCCGGAATTCCCGTGCCAGGGCTGTTAACGGCGGAGGTTATCTGCCGATGTGATCCCGTCCTCCGGGATCATATGGCTTAGTGACGTGGATCCCCTCCTCCCGGGATCCCCAGGTCGATGACGTGCAAATTATAAATAAATAATCAAAAATCATTTTCCTTGGTTAATTACACCTGGGATCTCGGAGGATAGTATATGCAAAACCCTGGACGGTGGAGATTGAAGCATGGACCAACCCAGCGGTCCAGGTTTGAATCTGCCAGTCCATACACCGAACTAGCTATTACTATGGAGACCCGTAGTCAGTGAGACCAACCTCCGGGATCATCCAACAGAATGCAGAATGCAGCCTCTGTGTTGCATGTCGAGGAGGTCGGCCAGAGGAGTGTAATGCGTTAGGGAGGCTCATGCATGGATGATTTGGAGTGGAAGAGGGAACATGTAAGGCTCTTAGAACTACATTCACGATGGACGCGTGTTTTTTATTTACTGTAGGGCATGTTTTCTGCAGTTAACTGTCGAGATATAGTAGAAATCCCCCTTAGGAGGCTTGTTCGATCTTGGCCATCTCCATTGGTGCAAGATTTCATTCTTGGGGAGCAGAACAATTGTGAAGCACCTTCCAATTTCTACCTAACGAGTTCCGAGCCTAAAAGAGTGTTAAGAAGACCCTATAAGGATTCTTATTTGACATTGAAAAGGTATGGACATTTCAGTTTTATATTGTTTTTATTTTGAAGTTAAAAATCTTAGGATGTGATGCTTTTAGTAGAATTAGACTTCGTTCTACAATAATCTTGTAATGCACATGTTAGATATTACATCATATGGACCTCAAGACAAGACAACAAACACTCATGTAGTTGAGGATGGACCACGTCCACCCAGGAGACGAAGGAAACATGTTGAGAAGGAGAGGGTATATGAAGGGGCTGCCAATGCCATTTTACAATCAGGCAACTCTATCACCTTCCAGAATGTACACATATCACTTACTATGGGCTTGATCTTAAGAATATCCAAGGGCAGTCTTGTCATGGTGTGCCCATTGACCTAGAGAAAGGAATTAGGTTCAAGCTAGCACCTTGGATCTCAAAGAATTGAAGAAATGGGTCAGAGATAAGCTCGTCCATTGGCGCACTCCATGTAGTGTAATGAATATGCATGAAGAGAGGTGGAGATTGAAATTTTATGTGTGCGGAGTGCAAGGGAAGTATAGGAATGATATGTTGAAAATTTGTGATGTGTACAATGTTGAGAAGGGATTGATTCGTATCACATGGTAGTTACATGGAGATCCACATGTGGGTACAACAACACCAAGAATCCATTTTCATGTATGAGCAAGGAGACTTGTTCCGATTACGAGTTATGATTCCAATCCAAAGAGAGGCCATTTTGAGATTTGGTAAGAATAGAGCCATTTGCATGGGCTCTACCTTCAAAACAAATGACAAGAGTTTAGTTTCTTCTTTAATGTTTGACGTTTGTGTTCTATGTAGATTGAGTTGACATTTTGATTGGCTCTGTGCAGGTTCTATTTTTTTCACACTAATTGCATTCAATGAGTTCTGCAATGGCTTGCCATTGGTCTATGCCTTAACAAATTATCAAAATACTAGACCTATAACAAAATGGATGCAAGCTCTAAAGGATTTCTTGTGCCATGATGATCCAGATTGGCTACCTTTTTGCATTATTACAGATGATGCACGTGCTAAAATTAAGGTCGTGAAGAATGTAAGTTTCCATACATCAACCTTTGAAAGTAGCAAAACACATATATGCTAAATTTGTTTAATTGTACATGTTTTCCCAAGTGTGAAAGTGCAAATTTGCATTTGGCACGTGAGAGCCTGGATTAAGTGGTTGTGTAAGAATGTTAAGAACAAAGTTGCCCGAAATGATATGTTCAAGGAACTTGGGTACATTATGTATAGGGCAAAAGTTCCTCTTGTTGACAATGAGTATGGTCAAGGCTATAGAGAAGTTGTAAGGAAAGAGGCAACTAGGAAATTGGATGAGTTGGTGAGGAAGTATCCTCAATATCCTAAGTTGGCAGCCTACATGAGTAAGGAGTGGACCAAAAAGATTTGTTATTGTCTTAATGGCTCTATATATAGATGTCTTGTGTTAATTCACTTGAAGGTAGGTGGAGATGGTGAGGACTCAACAGCATCTTCTTAAGGGCATTCCCAGTAATGTGCACACTCTTAAGGAGGTTCTAGTCCACTTGAATGAACTTCAAGAGGAGGTGGGTTGTTATCTTGCCGAAAAGGGTAGCATCCGCACATTTGCAAGTAAGTATTCAGTTGTTTTCCTTTAGATCCATGGTTTTTAACTATCCTGTAATATTATTCTAACTGTACTCTTGCTCAATGATACAAAAGTTGTGGAGAATGGGGAGTTTAGAGACCACCTCCCCACCCCAAAATCAAATTTGAGTTGATGAAGATTTGCCAACGGACGGGGAAATGCTAGCATGGCTAAAGAAGTGCATTGTCCAAGTCAAGGCTTTGAAGAAGCTGTTGGCTATGGACATGGTGTGGGCCTAAAACCCTGTCCTAAGGAAATGTTTGCTTCACGTAGGTTGGAGAGGCAGCTCCTACATGGATTTGCTCCGGGATTGTCCACACCTATGTGGAACCTTCGATGATCTACCATGGATACAACCCACTAATGTGCCAAATGCCAGAGTTGAGAGCGTCCATGCAGAAATTGTGGCAATAGTGATCGAAGTTGATTCTAGATTGACTCGACACATAGGTGTATCGCCATTGAAGTATGACCATTGGGTTGTATTAGTACCATTGAATGTGAAAGGGGGGCTTTTAAATTCAATTGCATAAAGGTATTATGTGATCTCGGAGGACAGGATCTCACAGAATCTTCATATAATATGCCTTAAATATATATCTTTCATTTAACGATCCAGACCATTGAAAATAATGTGCCTGGATTTTTTTGCTCCTCGGGGATCCGGGAGGAGGGGATCAACTGTTATTACATTGGTGATCCCGAATGAGGGGATCACAGATATATGTCGTGTGATCTCGGATGAGGGGATCACAGATATATGTCGTGTGATCCCGGATGAGGGGATCACAGATATATGTCGTGTGATCCCGGAGGATGGGATCACATGGATTTTAGGACCACTGGAATTAATTTGCCAGATGGGATCCAGGAGGATGGTATTTCAGGTTTTGTGAATTCAAACCATTGCATTCGCGCCACTCAATCTAGACATTGAATTTGGAATATTGAGTAAGAACAATCAGAACAATAAATCAATTTGAAATTTTGAATTCCAACCACTCAATCTAACTTCGCTCTAAATACTTCATGGTCGAAAATCGAATTTCATATTACCTCAAATTACAGTAGTCATATCATACAGGCCAGAATTTTGTTTCAGTATCTTATCACAATCAAGTGATTATAGTTTCGTTCACAAAAATTTACAATAAAAAAGGGCAGGTTAAAGGCCCATGCTTTGGGGTCTGGTATTACCTTCCACACCCTCTGGTAAGTAAAAGGTGGATCTTCCCATTGCCAAACATTCGTGAAGTCTCTGGCATAATTTTGAAGCCTGTCGGCATGCAATCCACATCCTCTTTCTTGAACTAGTCACAGTTAATGACGGTCTGCAAGAAAACATGAGAAACATGACATTAAAAGGCACTCACATTGTCCTCCTTGCTATTTATCTCTTTCACAAAGTTCTTCATAAAATTAATGACGTACACACCACAATCCAAATTATTGTGTTGTTGGAGAGTTTCCAATGGAATACAGAGTGCATTGTGCAATGGACTTGTCTCATGCCTCCAACTCTTAAACACGTTAGCTAGAAACCTACAAGGATCGAATAGAAGTGAGCAAGATTCAGCAAAATTCAGAGTGGAAACTAAGAAAACAATAATACTTACAGTGTGATGAACTCTCTAGTCGGAGCATGCAAGGGATCATAGGAATCAAGGTGCATAATGCAAGGACAAGGCTTCTCGAGCCGAGCACAGGCTAAGACATCAGTTAACAATATATAAGGCTCCAACGGCCACTGTAAATAAGCCAATTCAAGAACAACTTGCGAGCAATAAAATGAACCTAAATAAAGAAAGTTTGTGATTATCTGGCATTCACTAGAATGTAACAGAACTGTGTTGTCTGGATCTTCCAGTATGCCTTACCAAAAGGGTTCTTAGGGATGAGCTTCCCAAATTGCTCATAAGCACCACACATACCGGTCTTGCTCCCACTTCAGAACAGCCCGAATGCAGCAAGGTGCAGGAAGACATGATGGCACCTCTTCTGGATAGAAATTGGATGCAGAATTACCTTGTAACAATATAATTCAGTGAATATTTGTGCAGAATCGAATAAGTCAACGATTACGTATGAGGATTACAAGGATTACTCACAGCATATAAGCATCAATGCAATCAGAATCAATGTCGCTATCCATGTCCTCGAGGCTAAATGGAATTGCCATGAATTTCATAGCCTCAAATTCTCAGATGTGGAACTCCACATTCTGTGATTTCTTTCCCACCTTGTTGAAGGGCCTCTCAACAACCACCGGATATGTCAAACTGAGGGGGCACTGCCATCATGCGGCATCAACTCCTTTCTACTATGATATCACAGCCTCAAAGAAATAAGGGTTAATGGAATACAAGGTAGTACAAAGTTATCTTGCTGGGTTTTGGTGGATCTTTTTCGGTGGGAGCAGAAGTCTCCTCTTCAGATGCTTCAACAATCCGTTTGGGAAAGAGGGATATTAATTGATTTGCGCCTAGGTTTGGAGGTTGCACGCTTGATATGGGTCTTGGGCTTCACCTGAGACCTCGGTTTAGGCTGAGGAAAGGAAAAATTACCTGCATCAGCCTTCTCCTCCTTGTCCAAATCATCCTCATCCAACTGTTCTTGCTCCTGTAAAGTAGTCGGCCATAGCTCCTCATCTGAGATAATATTTTTGTGAATGTTCCTTATCCTCTACTTTATCTCTTTAATTTGCAATTGTTGGTACTCCAATTCAGCAGTTTTCTTCCTCTGCACCTGAAGATTGATGAACTCTTCATTTTGGCTCTTATCCAGAAGACCCATGCCGATTTGGTCATAAGCTAGCACTACAGCCTGCTTCCTTGCCCGTTGCAATTTCCTGGCCAAATTGTGGGCACACTTGAAATAGGGATCCAAGCTCTTGCTTATGGAGACTTTACCACAATTTCTTTTCTCCTCATTGCTTCTCTTACTAACATTGCCGAGTGCAGGCTTCGGAATTCTGCCCCTTGGAGCATCAGAAACCCTATAGTTATGATACAGGCCATGAATTCTGAACCTGTAATTCTTAACATCTACCTTTCAAGTATATGACTTGGCGCAGTCCTCAACATGGTACGTCCATCTCCTAAACTTCTGATTATATTTGTGATCAGGGGTGTCTTCATCCTAGAACTTAGTAAGATCGGTATTATCCAATTATGGTCGGAGCAAGATATCGGCCAGCTCATAGGTATTTTGGATGACGGGAACAACCCTGGGATCTCGGAGGATGGGATCTCTGGTCCGCCAATGGTTGCGATGGGACGGGGCTTTCAAGGGCCTGGATTTTCCATGTGTCAGTGTGGAACGGGGTCTCCTCGACGGGATACATTGGAAATGGGTCGGGGAGGATGGGAATTTCACCTTTGGGATCCTTAAATCCAGAGTCAAGGTATCTTGAACCACCACATACACAAACTGGGACACTTGCATCTGGTTACGAGTCACAACAGGCTGGAAGGTACTATACGTGATACAGAACAACAGTTGCAAAGCAGACTTGTATGACTGGGCCCATCTGTCACACTTGTTCATGGTTTTGGGTGAATCTGTTCTTTTATACAGGATCAAAGTCTGAGGCTTAATCATATCCTTGGCCATCTGGAACGGCCTGGAGTAGGTGCAGAAATCCTTTCTCACTCAGGCACTTGGAGTTAAATCCACAGTCCCATATCAGATTCTTCTGTAGGAGACAGGTCTTTTGCCTCTAAAGAGGGCCGCACTCGACCACCACATCATCTATTTTCAAAAAAGAGTCAGAATGGGCAATGAGTATCTCCCAAACCTTGTTTATACCATAGCTACGGGTCCAGAGTGCCAAAACTTGTTGGAAGGAGGGATATGCTTAGTGGTTCTCCCGATAGAAAGTACAACAACACATGTGCATACATGTAGAAATTGAGGAGGATCTTTATCACTTACAATAGTACCTTAATGCTTGCTTCTTCAACAAGCTTATTGGGATGCTAGTTCCCTGAAGCAGGTTAAGACGACAAACTACTAGCACCAAATCAATATCATGTTTATATAGAGCCCATAGTGCTACCTCTGTATATATATATGCACAGATGCACATCACCTCTGAACTCAGATAAATAGATGGCCCTCGAGGCGCATGAGGACAACATTGTCAATGTTCCCATCCAGGCACCATTGAGGACGAATGTCAGACTCTTCAGAACTATTTGGCATTCACCCACATCCGAGCCCATTATGCTGAGTTGATCCCACCTGACCAGCTGCTTTATGTGCTGCTGAAAACAATTTTAGTGGGTTTGTTGGGATCTTATTTCTAAGAGATCATGGAACTCGATATTAGAGCCTAGCTCTGAAGCTTGCAAGAAAGAGAAAAACCCAACGGCCAGGCCTCAAACTATCAGATCTACACAAGGCACAACACAAAGAATCATACTCTCCATAGCTAGATTAAGAAAATATCTCCTCTCCTATACAATCTCTGTTCTCTCTCTCTGTGCTCAGATAACACAGTGATGTTCTTATGCACTACAATGTGTACATAAATGTGTATATATACTATCTATACGATATATGATCTCCTATATCAACCCAACAGTGGCAGCCACAGTGGGAAATATGCCACTCCGTGACGAAGAACCCACAACAAAATATATGGTCCTTGGGACATATCCCCAAATGTCACATTTACATGTATATATGTTTAAAATTGAATTGAATTGAATTGAATTGAATTGAATGGATTTTTATCGTCCATGGAGAGCAATAGGCCTGTGGGACCCACTCAAAAAGTACAACGATATAATACTGTCAGGATTAAAAAACCCCCGCCCAAAAGGATTTTCGAGGGAAAAAACCTTAGTAGTACTAGGCATGCTGAGAGACAGTACAATGACATAATGATACAATGATATAGTATGGTGACTGTAACTTCAATGCAGTGTCTAGGGGCACAATCGAATGCGCTCATCCATGACCTCTTGTAAGTAAGACCCCAATGAAGCCATTGAATTTGTATCTAGTTGTACATGGAACGGTTAGTTTGGTGGGACCAACTCAGCATAGCGAGTACAAATGTAATGTGGATGAATGATGGACAATTATGAAGAGTGTGACATTCATCCTCAATGACACCCTGTTCGCAACACTGACAAATCATGTCCTCAAGCGCCTCCCAAACCCATCTGTGTATCTCAATTCAGAGGAGATGTGTGCATGTGCGAATTGAAGCTATGAGTCTATGTTTCTCCATGGGCAAATGTATACGAAAGTAGCGTTGTGGGCCCCATGTAAGCATGGGATTGATCTGGCATTGGTAGTGTGTCGTCTTAACTTGCTCGAGGACACTGGCATCCCAAAGCTTGCTTGGAAGCAAGCATCAAGGTATTGTTGTAGATTATTGTGATCCTCCTCATTTTCTACTTGCACACACCTGTGTTGCTGCACATTCCATTGGGAACCATTGAGCTCATCTCTCCTTCCAGTAGGTCTTGAGGCGCTGCGGTGCGGACCCGTAGCCATAAGCAAGGTTGGGGAGATGTTCATTGCCCATCGTCACTACCTTTTGAAAGTAGATGATGTGGCAGTCGAGTATGGCTCTCTGTAGAGGCAGAAAACATGTCTCCTATAGCAGAATCTGATATGGGACTGTGGATTTTATCTTAAGAGCCCAGGCTAAGAAGGCTTTCTGCACCTGCTCTAGGGCATTGCATGAGGCCTGAGATATGACCGGGCCCCAAACTTTGACCCCATACAAGAGAACGGGTTCCACCAAAACCTTGGACAAATGTGGACGTAAAAAACTTTATCTTATCTTATCTTGTAACTGTTGTTCTAGATCGCATGCAATGCCTTCCAGCCTGTTGTCACTCATAATTGGATGGAAGTGTCCAAGTATGTGGTAGTCGAGAACTCTATGCCCAAGTACTTGTAGGTGGCTGTGACCTCCACATTTTGCCCCTCATAAGTAAACAAGGAAAGTCGTGGTTGGCGCAAAGAAGAGATAAGCATCACCTTAGTTTTAGCCAGATTAATCTGCATTCCAGTAGCCCAGCATAAAGTGTCCAGCACATGGAGGTGGCGCTGCATTTCTTCTTGGAGGAGGGGGGTAGGCTAAAAGGTCCACATCATCATCATATATGAGTTGTCTGATAATCTGGCGTACAAGTTGTGCTCTTTCACCCCCATGTTCAATAAGCCACTCTTTTAATTGATTAATGTAGAGGCTAAACAAGGTTGGAGATACGGGCATCCTTGACAAATCCCAATACTACTAGTGATAGGTTGTCCTGATGGTATCAGTCAGCCTGAGCATGTTTCATATAACATGTATACCACATTTTGCAAAGTCGACAAAGCTACAATAGAGGTCATGTTGGTGGTTTTTGGTATCCTTAATCAAGGTCCGTAGTGTGAAAATGTGATCAATGGTGGAGTGACGGGGCCGAAGTCCTGTTTGTGTCAGGGTTCACACCTCTGTGTCGTCTGCCCACATTGTCCACTGCTATTCAAGAATGCCGGCCATCAATTTTGCAAAGAGCGAGCTGACCATGATCGTTTTGTAGTTGGCTGGATTGTGTGGGTCGCCTGTTTCATAGATGGGGACTACTCTAGTGGTCCACTGTTGAGGAAATCCTTCTTGCAATGCTATGTTGAATAGTGCAGTCAGAACTATCGATGGCCCTGCCCATTTGAGCAGCTCAGCCTGCATGTCATCCAAGTCTGCCGCCTTGCCATTAGCAAGACGTTGCAAACCCTAAGAGACGTCTTCCTCTGTGATTTCCAGTGCTTGACCTAGTTGCGGGGGTACTTCTACTTGGACCCCAAGGAGATCATAGAGATGTTGCAAGTATTGCACCCATTGATCGGAACTGATGTTACATGTTGGTTGCGGAGGTTTGTGCAATACTCTTCTCCAAAATGTCCTCAGATATCTGTCGAGGAGATAAAATGTTTCCCTTTGGGGATCCACAATGTATTGAACTTTCTTTCCTTTCAGAAAAAATGTGATATTGTCTGATCGTCAGTAGGCGCAATGCAGGGTCAGTGACATGCTGAGGCCATCATTTTAGCTCTATCATCCAATCACTGGTTATGAGGGAAGGTTATGGTCCCTGAGGATCTCCGTGGACGGCTTCAACCAAGCAGTTCTTGGTAGCAGCCATAAGCACATCAACCAACTGACCAGCCTGTTCCTGCAGCATGGGAAGCTGAAGAATTTCCTCTAGATCAGTTATGAACAGTTGAGCATAAGCCTCTGCCTGGTCTAAATCTAGAGATAGTTGTGGCAAGCAAGGTGTTGGAGCACATGTATGCTCAGTCCTCTGTGCCCCATTTCTTAGAATTGCTCTGCTATTTTATGGGATTTTTTGTTTATGCAGATGATTGAGCCACTTTTTATATTCTCGATTGTATGGTCACTTGAACTAACATGCAATAATGATGGAAGTCTGAAGTTTGATTCGTATTTGCGGGCTGCATTCAACTCTCTAACATTCAGGATACTATTCCAGAAGATATGGATGCCTTCTGAGCTTTCATACGCTCCAAGAGACGGAACAGAATCAAGCGCATTGTGATGAAAAACAATCTTTTCTACAGCTTTAGGCTTCCATCCTTGCCCAATTTCTACTTACAAGATCTGCGTAGATTGCTCTCAATTTTTTAATAAGATCACTTGAAGTTTCAGGTTGTACAATTGCTTTCTCCTCTTTGCAAAAAAGTCACATGATACACAAATGCTTTCATTAGGGAAATGATGCTAGCTGGACATGGACTATAGTTATGCGAAAGGCAGTCACATATTGTTCACAGAAAAAACATTTGATCCATGAAATCTAAGGAAGGTTCTTAGGCAGATAAGGCACCACTATTCAATGTACTGAAATAACACTTGATGTTATGTTATGGACCTCCAATGTATCATGAACGTAAGAGAATCTTCTAGTTCAAATAGGACTTATCTGATACATATTCAATTTCTTAGTAGACATGGTGTGGACTTTAAAGGATCACAAACTCTCCTATTTTTGAATTAAAACAACAAGATGCACTAAGTAGTAATGCTTGAGAAAACCCTATCTTTATATTACCCTATCAAATACTTAAACATTGGGTGCTTCAATTGCATGCTCTACGCTGCACAAACTAATTCTCACATTTGACAAACAATTCTTCACAACCTGTTTAGTTAATCCATGTCCAAACAGAAGCTGCTACTTAGAGCTATTTTAAGGATGTGAACTTATCTGAGAGTTCCACAATGGAAATGTGGTATTCTTATAAATAATTTGAGAATTTATTTATCCTAAGATAGATGGCTCTACTAATGTCCAAGATGATTTGTCTCAACTTTAAAGGTTAAATTTGGTGTATTGTCAAATTACAATTGTGGTATAGTCTCACATAATAGTTTAAGTATTATCCTAATAAAGATAAGATAAGATGGCTCTATTAAATATTCAGGATAATCTGTCTCAACTTTAAAGGTTAAATTTGGCGGATTGTCAAATTACTTTGTTAACAAAATATATCTGCGATACATAATTGCTTTTAAATGAGAATTGATAAAATGCTTTTGAAATGCATTTGACGATGTTAGATTTACCCACGGCTACTGACTTGAATGGACCTCCAAGTGAAAAGGGCCCAATGAAATGTGAACATTTGAAAGATTGCCCACAACAAGAGCAGGTATTTGGGCAATTTGTCTTTAACACCAAGTATGTCTCGCACCGTTGCGAATAGACATAAATTCATTACTAAGCATCCATTTCATTAATAGGTTGGACATTAATAGTGGGTCCAACCTCATAGGTTTGGAACCAAAGAAATGTTCGCGACGGCCAGAGGCCGGCGCGATAAATTTCTTGTAACTATAAAAGAAATTATTTTTTAGATAAATAGTAGTTTTAACGTCACGTCACCAGGCAACGTCCAATATGCAACTGGACATGTGACCACACACCACACTCATTGCTCGGTTGGGCCCTGCCCCTAACCACCTTACACTGCGTCTGTTGGGATCTGACCCCACAGTACCGTGCGATTCTAGGCCAAAGCATATTCACCCAAGATATTCTAGAAAATGCGGTGTGGGTCACTTTGCTAAGAAAGAAGAGAAAAGAAAAAGGCCCATCGCTCAACCCAAAGACAATCAAAACACTTTTAACTTGAAAGTTGTCTTGACATTCATCATTAGGATCATTTTCCCAAGGAAATTAAATAAAAGAACAATATTAAATTCATAGGTCTTGTGCTTATCAATCGAAGCCTGTGACCAATCGATGAGAATGCTTTGTTTGATTTAATGAGCGACTTAAAAATGTACATGACCACGACGTCAGTAATCAAATTCAAAGCGAGCAGACATTTCAGCTAAGCAATCCGTTGGAAGGCTCAAGAAATTGTCCATAAAAAAATCACTGACACGATCAAGAGGGGCTGTACCAACCAGCCTACAACGCCCGTTTGAATCTAGCTTCACTCCTTCTGAAGATCTTATTTTGCCACTAGTCTGCCCTGTTGTCAACAATGTATCAACTAACAGAGCTGGCGCCTTGTAAGGCCCAGCAGAAAATAGAAACCTTGCAATGAACCTTAATTCCACCTGCAATGCAAGAATAGGCAAACGCTGAAGGAAACTAGCATCATATCATATCATATCTTCATATCCTATCCTTAGGAAATGCGTGCTTACAAAGAAAACAGAAAGAAATACTCCCTCAAAACCATATTCTTTTATGTCCCTATGTAAGAAATGCTGAAGGAAATGCATACCATATCCTATCATATCACCAAAAAACACATGCATACAAAGGAGATAAAGAAACTCTACCACAGGAAAAAAGGAACTCTACCATATCAACCATATTTCTGAAGTAAGTTTGTACCCAAGAACACTCACATTTCCTGTCTTTGTATTGATCATTCCCTCCAAAACTTGAGGATCCACATCTATTCTTAGCGGCGGAGGCAATGGAATTCCTAAAAGTTTAGTAGTGGAATAACAAATTGGTGGAATCTTAACTGCCCCAGCTTCAAATTGAACATTGAATACTCCATCTGATAACTTCATTATGTTTCCTATCGCACCGCCGCCACCCGCATTATAATCAAAGTTAGGATACCTTCCTATGCCCAATTTACAGTCACTCAATGTGACAAGTTTGATAGACCTAGCCTTGATCTCCGTCTTTGGAGCCGCGGCTTGTATTGTACATGTAGGAATGTTAACATATGACTTAGACATGAAATTTGCTCTGCCTTCAGCTGAATAACGAAGAGATAGTAGTCTCATACAGTCAGATGACATTGCAGCACTTGTCATGGTATGAGACGCCGACATGCCCGTAATTGTATCTTCTATGCCTCCAGCTTTGTTTATCTCAAAAGAAGCTTATTGTCCAAGCTCAACAAAGCTGAATTTACAAGAAGAAGACATTAGATGCTCAATATCATGGCTTTATGCTGAATAGTGCTATTTTATATCTTATAAAGGATTGGCAATTCCCTTCTTTTCCCTTCACTTAAAATATTGAGTTGTACCAAAGCTAAAACTAAGAACAATTACAGACATTACTTCAAATTTCCTAATAGGGTCAATATTTTACTGTTTCAGCAGTTAGGTTTGAGTAACTAATTTCTCATGGTTTAAGATACTAACATGTTTATCCCTGTAGCAGATTTTATTTGTCCCAAGCTCTCTACAAAAGTCAAAAGAAAATAAAGTTAGATCATCGATACGATAATCTAATATTGAACAGCATGCCATCTTATCTTGACGTGCAAGAAGCGTAAGCTCTTTATTCCAGATCTCTGTCTGAGCATTCTACACATCAAAGAACACACTGCATCGGCCAGGCATCCATTCATACATTCTGTAACAATTAACTTGCTAAATCGGCCTTGATCTTCATTTCCAGGACATGCAAAGGTCGTTTTGACTTGAATCATAAAAAAGTATGAAACGCGATTGGCTTGAATCATAAAAAGTATGAATCGCGTCCATGTTTTAGTCTTGAGCAATATCCCCATCTTCATGTTGTCTGCGAATATATGTATCTAATTGCTTCGGCTGGAAAGGCTCCGCCACAGCCAAATCGCCCAAAGATCAAACTTTAAGCTTTTTGCTGTTAAATGAAAGAAGACCAAGAACTTACAAACAAATTACAGAGAGGATCGCAGAACCATTCATGTCCCAGTTGAAAAAATGATGCGACAACACTTAAAAATCTGGAAGAAAACAAACTCTATTGGCGTCTGGTTGTTGTCGCATTTTGTGGCAGGGTTTTTCTCCCAAGAAAAAGGGACTCCATTGCTGTATAAAATTAGTTTGGGACATGTCCCAAAAAGATCATGGAAAACCAATGGTGACTCCTTTGCTTAAATAGCAAATCAAATAGCTCGAAAAATGAGACACCAATGCCGTGGGAAAAGGGCCTAAGTCAGCAGATTTCAAGCGAAAAATGAAAAGTAAAAGGAAGACCTGTGTATTCATGAACTGTTTAAGTTTGGTTAAGTTATCAGAGTCACAACAAGAAGCACATTTTCCAGAGATATATACTGCTCATGAATCCAAACAATTCTTGCATATTCATGAGCTCCACATTTATTTAGTTGTTTAAGTTATCAGTAAGACAATGAGGCTATCACATGAGAAGCACATTTTTCAGAGGCATATACTGCTGATTAACCTGAACAATTGGCCTGCTTCTTCATTGCCCACAGAATAATGACATACATGAGCTTATATAAAAGGGTGCCCTGCCCTTCTATATTACATGCCAAAAGCCAACGAAGAAAGGCCATAAATTCATGGCAATCAGGAGCTTGATTCTTCAACTGAAAATTCAGCTTTAGAACATTTCATGATTCCAGAACTAGAATATGATTCCTCCCAATTCTGCCCATCATAGACTTTAAGTTCAGAACCCAAGACTGTTCCTGGATCAATACATTGCAAAGTTACAGCCACACCATCAGGGTTAGAACGGGGTATGTAATATGATGTGATGCCACAGACTTTACAAAACAGGTGTTTGGCCTGATGGGTATTAAAGGTGTAAGTTGTAAGCCATTCTTCTGACCCTTTTTGAAGCTCAAATTGAGAAGCAGGAACTATGAAATGGGTATTCCTTCGCATGGAGCATATAGAGCAATTACATTCCCATACAATTAGATGAGAAGGAGCATGCACTTGCCATCTCACATGTCCACAATGGCAGCCTCCTTTATGCAGGGTTAAGCTCATAGCCGCTTCCCAACAAGATACTCGAAAACTAATGTAAACAACGAGAAAGGACTTACCGGATTTCGCAGCGCCGGAGAGGCTGATCCCCACGTAAGCTAGGGTTTCATGTACAAGACCTGTACACGCATACCCGAAAGCAATGACTCGAATTCAATTGTATTTCATTTGGATAATCTGAATGCCCAAGCCGGGGCATTTTCACAATTTTGTAAATAAATAAGGGTATTTTTACAATTTGCCCTTAATTTTACTTTAATTTTACTTAAATGTTGCCTACCTATTTTCTGGCTTTTAACCAATCATGTGCTGCCACGTGTCTCGCATTCTTTCCTAGAATGTTATCTTTTCTACTTACCGTCACGACAACTAGGTTAGCATTCCTGAAAATTGAGCCAATCTGAGCATGACACGTGGCAGCCATTATTATCCAACATGACAATCAGGTCGACCATTTTTTACCAACTGCCTAAATCGGTTCTTCCAAGCCGGCTCCTCTGCCATACCGGCTCTGCCATAGCCATAGCCAGGCCCCTCTGCCATAGCCGGCTCCTCTGCCGTAGCCGTAGCTGTGGTTTTTAAGGGTGCTGATGACAGACGACGATTCTTGGCGTAGATCCCTTTTGCAAAAGGGACCAACAGGCTGATGATTTTCAAGAACGAACTACAAGTCCGGCAGGTCAAAACAAAATGCCCTATTTTACAGAAGAGCTGATTCTATGTCGGATCTTTTGGATGATCCTGCGGGGGGAGGTCTTGAACAGAGTATTCTTTGCAGCACCACCTATGGCGCCTGAGCAAATCCGGCCCTCTTTTGCATGAACATATCCCCTGCATGTCAAGCGCCCATGCATGGCTGCGCATGTCAGATCTTTGCATGGCATTCCTTGAGTATATAAGGTGAAGAAAGATCTGGCTCCCAGCTTTGGCGATTCAGGAAACTTCCCCAAAGAAATCTGGAGCTCTTCAAATCCGTCGGTTTCAAGCCAAAGGCCAGTTAATCAAGCACTACTCCTTAGATAAAAGCGGCCATTCTCTTGTAAGAATCAGTCTCTAACTCTGTTTTCTTTTTGTGCAGGGTACCAAGGCATAGATCCCTTTTGCAGGGACCAAATCCTGTTGCGAAATTGTGGAGGAGTTAGTACGATTCGTTTGTAGGTCTTTGCGAATCAAAAGCTTGGTCGTATTGGGGCAGGAAATAAGAGGCTTGGTTCTATGGGCCGTGGCATTGCAGATTAGCAGATAAAATTTCGTTGATAAGAATGCTTCTGAAATCAAGGAGAAGGCAGTAGATCCCTTTTGCATCTGTTTTAAGAACCCAAATCCGGCAAGAAACAGAGCGAAGAATCTGCAATCTGCAAGAAACAGAGCTAATAAGAAGAACAGGGAGCTAAGAAAAACAGAGCATGGCGCCAAGGTTGTCGTGACGCTGTAGCACGCACCTTGGTCGTGCGTCCTGGGCAGGGAGTCGCCACGTGGCTCCTCCCTGCCCAGAACGCACTCCCAAGGTGCGTGCTACATTACATCTACCTTCTGCGCAAAGTGTCTGGCTACGGTTTAGGGCTGCGGCTTCATCAAGGCAACAGGGTCGGGTCGTATCGGCCAGGCAAGGCCTGAACCGGATACACGACCAACAGGATGAAACTAGAGTCCGCGGCCATACAGGGCCGAATCAGGACTTTGTTGGATTTTGCAGCTATTAGGGTCGGATCACAAGCTTCTGAACGATTCGGTCGAACTAGGTTTTTATAGCCTAAACTAGGCAAACCCAGGATTCCGTATAAGATTAGAAGCTGTTGGCTATGGCTGCGGCCAAGCAAGGTCAGAATCATCTGGTTTCAGCAAGAAACAAGCCTTATGCCCAGCATCTACCTTCTGCAAAATGCTCCAAGAAGGCTTCTACCTTCTGCAAAATGCTCCAAGGAGGCCGCATAAGGCTGAATCCTCAAAAATCTGTCCTCCCATTTAAAAACAAGCACAAATCTAACTGCTCAACCAGTAAATCGCAAAAATACAGAGCTAGCCGGAAAGAAACTCGTTGTAAAGAAGACTGCTGGATCTAACTGCTTTTTACTGCCGCATCTAAAAAACTGCCGGATCTAACTGCCTCTTACTGCTTCTACTGCCAGATCCCTAACCCCAACAACAACCAACAAACCAAAAAATGCCCTTACCCCAAGAAATGTCCTAGGTCTTAACATTATCCCTAACAAAACATTGTATGAGCAACCAAATCCAACAACATGCCTCTTGCATCATTTTCGCTATTGCCATCTCTGACATCCTTGCTAGATCACATGCGGAGAGTGCCCCATAGTGCACATGCCACAAACCAAAACACAACCATACTCACAATATCTCTATGCAAGACAACCAACATCCAAGACACATCTACCACCTTCCAACAAGATGCCATATACCACCTTCCACCCCTCATCGTGAGAGAAGAAACCAACAACCACAACCCGCCAACAATGTCGACAATAGAAGGCACCATCATCAACCACAATATCGTACATACTCCAGTAACATTGGAAGCATGCATATTCCCCTTTCTATTCCCTGAAGGAGTTGGAATGCACCAATGACACACCGACTTCAACATCTATCTAAAGTCATGTATCTCTTGCCTTTTCTCCCCATCCACGCTATACAAGCCATATCTCCTAATAATGTACCAGATACGCCAATCACTAATCATCTCAAAGTCTATAAACACAA
>JAANSK020272380.1:0-11546 GCA_011763485.2 Isoetes engelmannii
CGGCGTTGCAATTTGCAACGCGACGTCGCACAGACGTGGCGAGTGGACGTCGCGGAATACCCGATTTTCTTGTAGTGTTAAAGAGCTAAGATAACCTGATCCGACGCCTGTTCATTCTTTGTGAAGAAGTCATAAGAAATATTGCTCTTGCTAGTTGAATAATCAAACAAACTAATTGATGTGAATCTGTTTAAATGCCAACAGCAGAAAGCTGGATTGCACGAACACTGAAACCATGGCCCATGGACTAACGTATTGTTTAGTGAGAAATGTACAAAAAGCATCGCAAAAGATACGTAATTAAGTCAATGCTTATCTTTCAAAAAATTAATATGTCTAAGGTATAGGATTTGCAACAGTGCATGAGAAAAAAAATCTGAGATCAGCTACATTGGATGCTAGATCCAAGTAGCCTAGTGGTGCATGATAACCAAAGACAAAGCTGAAAAAGTATTTGAAAAGATGCAGCAAGGGGTGATGAAAATTGGAAGACAAGTAAACTAAAGCAAGAATTACGAAGAACTCAAGAGGACCATTTCCCACTAACAGCGGCCAGAAAGGCAGCTCTAATGAAGGCGCCGGCCTGCAGAAGGGTGAGCTGCCAAATAAGGCCAGTGTCAGACTGGGGGCCACCATGGAGCCCGATCCAGTGCTTGGAAGTACACCACTGCAACCAAATCCCAGATTCGAGCACGATGTACCAGCTGCGAAGCAACCAGATAGAGCTTCTAAAGCGAGGTACAGACCTGAGAACAGTCAGCGAGAGCTCAACAAAGCACTGGGCAGTGCAGACATGGCCAACCCAAAAATTAGGCCGGTGAGCAGCTCCCGGAAAATTTACCAGCCTATTCCGGTAGCTGCTGGTCACTAACCCCACCAAGCTGCTTACAAATACCACGTATGGTCCCCAGTCATTGCCTTTGCTCCAAGTCTCTCCCTTGCTAAGCCCTAGCGGATGCACTACCCCAAACACTGTTGAAATCCAAAAGACTACTGCTATGCTCAGCCCAATTAGCTTGAGTGCCCAGTCCAAATATGCCACATTGGAGTTCTCCCTTGCCTGGACTTTCAATATGGGGGTATTCCAACCTTGTATCTCCTTTCCTTGTACCTTTCTCAGCCACAGATCTCCAAATTGAGTCACTCCATTAGTTCCAAGTCTAAGTGATCTCACCCCTCTTCGAGCTCCCAGTGCAGAAACGAAAGGATCTAGACCAAATATACATGCCAGAACAAATAATAGAACAAGCTCTGCCATGCCTACCAAGACCACGGATTTTTTCATCCCCAACCATTTGATATCCGGTTTCTCCGACAAATCTAGCTTGTCTAGGCTCCAATCTACCAGATCTGATGTTCTTCCTTTCTGGCTGGAGTCTAATGTCGCCAGGCTTTCAGAGACCATTCGTTTAAGCGCTCTAGCTCCTGGTTTATCTAGCGCAAACAGGTATGTTGATTGTTGGCCCACTCTATGATCATCCAGCATCCACTTGTAAAGCAGGCTCGGCCCTTCTAGCCCTTCTAGCTCGATCCTTCCATCAGGTAAGGTTCTAGGTGTGACGTGCAGATCGGGCATGTGTTGCTGGCCACCATGAACATTACACTGGTAGGAAGGAAATCTGAAGCATTCAGAATCCGGGGGATCTGCCTTTTGCGGCAGATTTCTAACCCTGACAGACGGCCTTCCTCCTGGTGGATTTTCAATATTCGAGCTTGGGACGTGCCAACAAGTGCATCTCGTTGGAAAAGGCTGATCTTTTGTGGGTTCATACAAGCTCCAAAACGGAACCATGAATGTGCAGCATCCCAGAGCCCAGCTGTTGTGGCCAATCCAGGCCCGAGCGTTGGCGTTTATGCCACCAACGGCGACCGCCATGATGGAGCCGCTGTTGCCCGTAGCAGTCCTCAGGGCTCCATATGAATTCTGTTTGACGAGTTTTGTTGTGGTGAAGAGATCTGCAAGCGCCATTTCTGAGTCCAGCCTTCCCCTTGCGATGCATAATGCTGCACTCGCTGATGCGGCCAGCGTGCTCAATCCAGCTTGAACGAAGTTGTAGCTGTTTCTGACTTCCTCAATGCCTTGCTGCGCTAAGGCCACTCCTGCCTGAGCAAAAACGCACAGCGCAACTTCTTTTACCTTCTGGACCGCCATTGGATTCTCGAAGCAAACTCAGTGCCCAGGCCCAGGCGATTGCAAAATCTCTTCCTTCAATAAAGACATTAATTTAAGTTTCTCATATAAGTCCTAAGAAGACCAAGTCGTTCTAAGCTTTTGTAAATGTCAACCCTTGCAAAAACCCCCTCATCCACGTTCACATTATATTGTTTATCAAGTGTGGATGTGGTTCCATATAGTTATCCCCATGCTTCAGTAACAAGGATTAATTCTGGATATTGCTGCCACTTAAGAATTAGGTTTGCCAAATTTTGCCAGCCACTCAAGCATTAGGTTTGTTAGAGCGTATTATCCTAAAAACTTGTGGTTTTAAATGTCAACTCTCGTTAAAACCTCAAGAACTTGTGGTTCTAAATGTCAACTCTTGTCAAAACCTCAACGATAGGTTCAGTATTGAGAAACATATAATATTGCCCATAGGAAATTAAGAAGATGTTATGGCAGAGACTATATTATTGTCATGTCCCGAATAGGGCTTGGAACCACACTCGTAGTACGGAGATAGGTTCTATACATATGAAACAAAAAATTTCGACGTATAAAGGTGAAAAATGCATTATTTGATCGAAAAAAACGTATTTTATATACTTTTCTCTTGCCGGTCGGAAAAAAAAGATTTCACGTACGTGAACCCTTGTGTTTTGCATACGCAAACTCGTTTCTGCGCACGCAGTATAGCGTATTTTACGTACGCAAAATTCAATTTATTACTCTTATTATACATTTCACATACATTGTACCGTGCATGCAAATACGACTTCACCTACACAAAACTAAAGAAACCGCATACTCGAACTTTTAAAACAGAGGCAAAAATGCGCACACAAAATACACAACAGTGTAATTTGCGTACGTGAAAAAAAAAGGCTTGAATTGTTTCATAGAAACTCAGAAGGACTTGCCAAATGGTACTTGAAAAAACAAGTTAGATTTCAACTTATATGCA
The DNA here is from genome assembly GCA_011763485.2 of Isoetes engelmannii. Lineage (NCBI taxonomy): Eukaryota > Viridiplantae > Streptophyta > Lycopodiopsida > Isoetales > Isoetaceae > Isoetes > Isoetes engelmannii. The sequence goes on from JAANSK020272380.1 coordinate 3,123, forward strand.
ACTTAAAAGGGATTTGATATCCTAAAGAATAGAATAGAATAAAATTTTTATCGTCCACGAAGGCCAATTGGCCTATGGGACCTGTACAAGACAAACAGCAAGTGTATTACGGCCCAGATGAAAAAACCCCCTTGGGGAAAAACCGTGGCGGCAATGCGCTTGCTGATATACAAAACAAAGGGATGTCATCCCAAGCTAAGTGAGCAAAGTGGAGACCTTCAAAGGGAAGAGGGATAGAGGCGATGCCGTTCGTCTAGAACCTCCTGAAGAGACATATCATATTTAACTAAAATTGAGTAGTTATTGATAATTTTTTTAGCATTCGACTATTGGGCACTAGAGGTAGCAAAGAATTACTTGATCTACAAGGGTGATAAGGGGCTAATCTATGGTGCTAAATACTCAGATCCATAAAACTAAAGACGAAGCTCTAGATTTGAGCTTAAGAATGTATGACTAATTTAAGAAGGGCGCGAGGATGAAATGTTAAAAATATGGCGAAATGATAAAAGATATAGTACCTATTCAGCTTTAGTATTTTATTTTTGAAAATATTCAAAATATAGCCATTAGGCTATATATAGCCCCTTAAGGACAACCCTGGATAGTGCTAATATTGAATGTCCTTCATTCTTTGTACCTTGTGATGGGAAGACATCCTTACAATGGTGCTATTCACTTGCTTCTGCAGACATTAATACAATCTTATTTTTCTGATCATTGCCCATCTGCAAGTGGTGAATTGAACTGTCAATCAATAACCAGCTGGCTAACATCCTTTACAAAGACACAGACATGCTCCCAAAGGGACTTGCAAACCTCCTGAATGAGATTCAAGTGCCAAAAAGAACACTAACAGTTGTGCCTATTCAGATTCAGTTGTTTAAAACATTATACACGGACATAATTGTACAGAAATAAACCCCAACCTTGACCGCACCAGTTGTGTTAGGGATAACATTTTGTCCAACACCTTTTGCTCCAAGGCAATGTTTGCCAGATGGCGCATCAACTGTAGCTTCTGTGTAGCTGCAGGAAAAATGCAGGTTAGTCCTTCCTTCTAATGTTCAATGTCATTCAAAGCAGGAAAGCCAAAACATTCATTACATTCGTGAAGGAATGATCAAAATGGAATTGTCTCTTACTTTAAAGAAGGAAATCCAGAATACTGAGTTATAACAGGCTTTTATTGCTCAGGCAACAGCAATTTTGTTTGCTTAGATTCAAATGTCTAATCCAAGTGCAGTAGGCAGTTTGACATGCATGAAAAGTTTGTGTTTGAGATAAAGTTTGCAGTAGCAATAGAATCCAGAGGCTTACTTCTAACTCCTCCAATTTTCAAGAGATCATGACACCAAGATATCTAATTCATAATAAACGCTTGAGGCAAAGTTTGCTGTAACATTTTAGACCATGACACTAAGATATCAGAATCGAGCCCCTCAAAACGCATTGGTAGACAAGTAATATAACAGCAAGATGCAGTAACTCAATACATGAAACAACTCACAATTTTATGCATACAAGTAAGAAGCCAGTGCTGGCAGATAATGACATGTATAATTCATTTTTGCATGGACATTTGAGGCTTCTACACAATGACATCTATACATGAAATATTTAGAGAACGAGAAACATGCATTATGCCATGTACAAAAGTTTAAACTGGACATATTTATATTAATCAATGACGATCCAAACAGGAATCAAAAAGTAGATGGACAATTATTGGTCTGAAAGACATGAAAATGAAGGTGAAACCAGGCTAAGCCACTACTGCTCATTCATGAAGACTGGAAGCTATCAGATAATCGATCAAAAGGGGATTGGAAAGCAACCTAAAGCCAAATATAGCTATCTCGGCGTTAAATGCAATCATCAATGAGATGTTCATTTATGCATTTAAACTACCGTACCACGTTTCAACCACAGCATGCATATATACTATCTGCAATCTCTGTGCTTTCATTATTAACCTTTTCACATACTTTGAGATTGAAAAAGCAGATGGAAGCATTACCCAGATATTATCCAACTAATCTACAGAATTACCAAGTTACTAACCTCTTGGAATGTAAAAATTGGAACTAAGTAGCTGGCACACTCAGATTTAGGTTGAATGTTTTGTTGAATTTCATTTGGCCATGGCCATTCAAAACGTTTGCTTGAAAAACATGAAAAAAATCTTGATGATGCGCAGATCCAGTAAAACCTAAGAGATTCACTGATAGAATAGTATAAATATCCAGTAAAGAACAATGACGTTACCAGAAATTAGGTGTTGGACCCAAATCTAGGAGACGACCTACGGGTACCTCGAAGTTGCCAGGAGGTCAAGGGAGTGGCCGATTATACTCTTCTGGCCTGCAACGTTTAGAAAGCCAGCAATTATATAATATTCAATAAAATTATGAACAATGAACTTCTACATGTAAGGCTAGGTTCAAGCCTACTGCAGAATCTGGGAAATTGTTAGTTTAACTACTTTAGCAGAGTAGGAATCCAAGAAAATCCCTAAAACAGAGTCTCCTTCATGCTCTGTTCGAATCCAAAACTCATTCTTTCTCTTTCTTTCAAACACATCCATTAATGTGGAAATAGGTAGGGATTTTAATCAGAACCCAAAATAATTCGGTAAGAAAAGGAAAGCAAGAAACATAATTACAAGATCAACAAAGAAGTAGAAAAGGAGAGTTAGCTTACCAATGCAGAAAAGCAACAACAGTCTAGCGCTGATGCAAGAAGTGCTTATGCATAAATTAAAACATTGCAAGAAAACTTACTAAGGGATCAATACCTGCTGGATCAGAGAGCAGGAGCAGGCCGGATCAATGCGGGAGCAAAGCCGAAGAGCGGGAAGACCCCAGTCCGTATGCCAGGCAGGGAAAAAAGTTATCTGGGGTATTCGGCTCCCCAAATAACAGATGCGTATTCGACTTCAAAATTCAGCCAGGACGTATGGCTCACAGGTTTTCTTCGAGCGGATTGCACGAGTCTGATACGTCCTGCTGACATGGCGAGCCTAATACCCCTCTTCGCCAGAAATCTGTTTTTCTGCGAGCTGGTATTGGGCGAGTCGAATACTGCTGTGTGGTATTCGACTCATGCATGCTTGGAATCGAGGCCAAAATGTGGAGCCTATATTTCCTTCATAATTCATCTACAGTTGGGAGCACACTTTCATCGAGATCTATTGCTAGCTTGGCTCGACTTTGTATTTGGGGGATGGTTTTTCCCTGAGCGACCTCCTGTTCTTCTTTCACGACTGCTGTCTAGGGATCTTTCCTACCCTTTCTTGTACCAATCTCTGGGGCTAGTGATATTTCTCCTTCATCTCTTCCTTATCTCATAACTGGTTGTGTACAAGCAGCACATGCATTGTGTGTATTGAGCGTGCTATGACAGAACTACCCACGTACAAAAGTTGCAGAATTGGGGAGCTTCTGAAGCAGAGGTACCTGCAAATTTTCAACGCCACATGAATAGCCTCGAGCTTGAAAAAAGTAAAACACCTAGACTTCTTTTCCTTAGAAAATGTCTAACTGAAACTGCAACAGCATAAAGATGGTCTTCACAATGCTGACTAGAGCCACTAGATGTACAAAAATGAAATTCAGTGTGCCCTTCTGCAGTCACTTCGAACCTTCGACGCCCAGGTATTCTTTGTTAGAACCAGATAATTCTACTCTGATGGCTAAATTAGGTGGGACATCCCAGGTTAGAAAATGTCTAACTGAAACTGCAATAGCATAAAGATGGTCTTCACAATGCTGACTAGAGCCATTAGATGTACAAAAATGAAATTCAGTGTGCCCTTCTGCAGTCGCTTCGAACCTTCGATGCCCAGGTATTCTTTGTTAAAACCAGATAATTCTACCTGATAGCTAAATCAGGTGGGGCAATCCCAGGTTAGAAAATGTCTAACTGAAACTGCAACAGCATAAAGATGGTCTTCACAACTAGAGCCACTAGATGTACAAAAATGAAATTCAGCGTGCCCTTCTGCAGTTACTTCGAACCTTCGACGCCCAGGTATTCTTTGTTAGAACCAGATAATTCTACTCTGATAGCTAAATCAGGTGGGGCAGATGCATTTGAGCTTGGTCCACAATCAACATTAACATGCCTCGTCCTTCCAAAAAAAAAAAAAAAAAAAAAAAAAAAAAAAAAAAAAACATTAACATGGCTTAGCTGCCCATTTGATAAGTATAATTATGAAAAGTCTTAAATTGGAATTCCAATGGATGATGCTTTTGCCATGGTTTCTTATCAGAAGGTTATGTTTTTTATCTAACCTAGCAATATCTCAGTCCATCTGTATTTTTTATCAGATGATTATGTGCTGGATTTCTAACCCAGCAATATTTCAATTCATCTGTATCAATACCTTTCATGCATTGTCTAACTCCTCCCTTACCAATTCCACTAGATTTTTGTCTTATGGAAGCTATTTCTTTTCTAAGATTTTTATACTGTGCGCAACTCAGAGATATCAACCCAGTTACCTTCTTCCAAACACCATTCGGCCGAGAGAATGACTGCAAGAAATATAAAGCCAGATCTATCATGGTCTGACCCGCCTCACCTTCATTTGAAGAGCTGACATATCGCAAACCACCATATATTTGACCAATTCTAAGCAAGTTATGTGTGTTCAATACCACTTTAGAGGGATTCCAAATTTGCATCACCTATTGCACAAGGCAGAGGCATGCAAGTTTGATAACACAACATATGCAGAAGTTTCAGATGGATAATGATCCACAAGATAATCTGCTATTTGTTTTCCCCGTTCCAAATTATCATATTTTTGACAAATTCCAAGCAAGACCAGCCAGATAATAGCTTCAGGTTGAAGCGGCATTGCTTTGATGATATCCTCTGATTCATCCAACAGACCCCTTCGACCAAGGAGGTCTAGCATACAACTGTAATGCTCCAACGTTGGTTCAATGTGGTAATCTCCAACCATGGACAAAAATTGCTGCCAACCATCATCCACCAGTCCTGAATAACTGTGGCCATTTATAATATGCAAGAAGGTGACTGCCTGGGGCATCACACCATCTTCCTGCATCGCTTTAAGTAGTTGAGAAGCATTATTGCCCTGACCATATTGACTAAATGCTCTAGCCATTGCATTCCAAGAAGCCAAATTTCGTGAAGGCATTCTATCAAATACTATGCAAGCATCCTCTAAGTTTCCACAGTTGGCATACATATTGACTAATGCAGTGCCAATGACAACAGTTGCATCGAGGGAACTTCCTATAAAAAGAAAATGAAACTGTTTACCTGCTGTAAGGGTTCCTAAACTTGAGCATCCATCAATAATGCCAATGAATGTGATGGTGTTTGGCTTGTCACCTTCTTCTAGCATATTTCCATAGAGTTCGAGAGCATATTGTCCCTGTCCATGTTGTGCAGAGGCTGTAATAATTGTGTTCCATAGAATTACATTGCGTTCTGGTAATGTAAAAAATATTCCATAAGCATCTAATAAACTGCCACATTTGCTATACATATGAATAATTTTAGTTCCCACAATGATGTCCCTGTCAAGCCCTTTAAGAATAATGCTGGCATGCAACCATCTGCCACGTGGCAAGAGTGATGGAGTAGAACATACATCCAGAATGGTAATGAAGCTTACCTTATTTGGCTTCACGCCTTCTGATTGCATTAGCCTAAGTGACTGAAATGCCTCGCTCGCATTACCCATCTGTATGTGAACCACAAGCATTGCCGTCCATGACACCACATCCCGAACGCTCATGTTGTAAAACAGAGTACATGCATCATTAATGCCTTCGCACCTGGTGTACATGTGAAGGATTGAGTTCTCTATAACAATGTCTACATCTAATATACTGTATATAATAAAAGCATGGACCAGCCTTCCTTCCGCTAATGCTGCTGGGCTGGAGAATGCATCAAGCATCGCCATGTATGTTATCCTATTTGGTTCGACAAGTTCTTCCTGCATTTTCTGGAAACGTTTAAATGCATCCTTCCATCGACCACTTTGCGCAAATTCCTTAATTGCAATATTATGTGAAATTTCATCTGATTTACTAGTGATACACATAGGATCACTAAAATCCCCATCACTGGGTGGTGCACATCTACTATACATATTCACAAGCGCAGATTGTAATGCAGTATCCGATTCCAATCCACTTGCATGAACATGGTAATGAATTAGTCTGCCATCTGCTAAAGTAGTACATGCCTTAAGCACAGAAATGAAGGTGATCTTATCTGGCCTCATGCATTCCCCCCATACCATATTCTTAAAGAGATTCAGGGCATAATTTCCGAGACCACAGCGAACAAACACAGAAATCATGGCGTTCCACAATACCACATCATTTTCCTCTGATAACTTCTCAAACATTTCTATCGCACCCTCAAGATTCCAACACGAGCCATACAAAAAGATAATGGCAGTCCCCAAAACAATATCCGATTTAAATTCACTATTTAAAATGATATATGCATGAACAATCTTGCCTTCTGATAGTGATTTTAGATCAGTACAAGCTTGAAGAATTGCAACAAATGCTACCTTATCTGCCTTCAGTGACCATACGCCTTGCAAGTTCTTGAATAGTTGAAGAGATTGGGAAGCCAATCCATGGTGAACATATAGTGATATCATAATTGTCCATGAAAACACATTGGGCTTCTCTAATGTCTGAAAAACTGACGTTGCATCCCCCAGGGTTCCACACCTACCATACATTTCCACGACGAGGTTCGCTAGGATTGTTACTCGATCCAACCCGTTCCGAAGGATACTTGCATGAAGGCGCTTGCCTTTTTCCAGTAGTTTCAACTTGATGCATCTGCGGAAAAGAGATGCATACATTGAATTATGTCATGCTTCTCCACTTATAAAGATACAGCGGTAATGCGGATGTGCAGCTCGTGGCCTCTGCTTTACTAAGATTGATTTTTTTTAGTCCGGTCCTGGTTGTGTTTACGATCATTGCAATATAAACAAAGTGTTCAAATCTCTCAATATTGTTCTCGAGTTGGATCCACATTGTGATCAACTTTGGGGTAGAATTCGTTTTGCAACCCCTTGCCTGACGTGGCATGTATTACAGCCCTTCATTTGCAAAATGGATGGTGTGCCACTTGAGGTGGGGGGCTGTAAAAGGAATTTGTCCCCAACTTTTACTAACATAATGTAGGCTCCATTCATGTACAAATTTCATCTACGTAATACATGGGAGGCCAAAATTACTGTATATTTTGCCTATATTTACTTCAAAGAATTTCTCCGCCGCTTGCAAGAGCGGCGCCACTCATATTTGGGGTTTCCTATTTGCATCGAGATGCTCTATGCTCTGCTCCGGCCAGATGTTCTGCTCCGCTCCATATGCGCTGCCCTCGTTTCCTGTTTTCGCTCTAGATGCTCTGCCCTCGCTCCAGATGCTCTGCGACAGGAGCAAGATAAGAAATAGGTGATTAGAAACATATCTTTGTTGGATTTGGAGCTTCTTGACCATTCCGGCAGTTTTTACAGGATTTTTGAACGGATTTAGACATATCCGGCCGTGATCTGATATTCTTTGCATAAATCCGACCCTCATTGAGCAGATACGGCAGAGCTTTGTTTTGTTCAACACTAGAGCAGGCTGGGGGAAGAGAGCTCTGTTTTGGCACCTCCATTTTGGAAGCATGCCAGCACTAGGGACCCTGTTTGGGTGAAGAACTCAAAGCGGAGCCAGCAGGTAACTTGGCTTGGTTGAAGAACTCAAATGGCTATGGCGTCGGAAAGCCAGGAAAGGGGCTCCAAGGGTTTCCTCGGTGCATTGGTTTGTTTGAAGAACTCAAAACAGAGCATGGCTATGGCGTCGAAAAGCCAGGAAAGGGGATCCAAGGGTTTCCTCGGTGCATTGGTGAGATATGTATTTCAGAAATCACAAGATTTTGCCCTATTCCGGCTTTTTCCATTCTTTTTCGGTGAGTTTTTCCATGTTTCATGCATGAATAACATCAATGAAGCCATCGGATCTACACAATCCAAGAGCAGCGCTCTGTTTTTTCACATACGACCTAACTTTCCTTATTCTAACAGCCTTTTTTCTCCAGCAATTTGCAGAATATACTGCTCCCAATCTTTTCCAGAACTTGCACAGCATATTGGGTTCAAACGATCTTCGTTTTTTCTTTCAGATCCAACAAATTCCTCACTCCATAACATTACAGGCCTCCATTTTTGTAATTTTGGCCTCCCCTGCGTCAATAACGTAGTACATAAATGGAATGCTGGCCATCGTAAAGTTTGGGTTGGTGCAATTCTGACTTATTAGCCAGTAATGTGTTGCCATTTCAGGAATGTCTTGTTCCAAGATAATTCCAGTTTCCTACTTGCATTCCCAGATCTTTACTTCCATTCCAGTTTCCTACTTG
>JAANSK020272391.1:0-11546 GCA_011763485.2 Isoetes engelmannii
CCCTTGTACTGTGCCGTCTCATAGGCCTCTGGCCTCCGTGGACGTTAAAATATACTTCCTTCCTTCCTTCCTTCCTTTCTTAAACCCCACAAAGGTTGAGGTAGAGGCCAAAAAAGGTACAGATATTTCCTGAAACTGTTACTGCGCATCCAGAAGGTCCTGTAAAGTGAGATCAGCAACTGACTTCTCGCCAAACATATTCAGCATCATATTCAAATCAGAGATGGTGAAATTGGTGAAGTCTAGCAACAGGAGGACATGTGCCTCCCTAGATTCTAAGAGGGCGACCCCGGTGCGACATCACCTTCTTTAAATGGATAATCAAATAAAGTGTCTATAAGTCTTTTGTCAAGTATTATGGCCACCTATCTAACTTTGATTCTCAGTTGTTGATGCACAGAATATTCCTTAGATTGTTCATGATCGGTGGACACAAAATTTTTAAACCAAAAATTCAAATATTCAACCAATGGTGCAAAACAGCCTTATGGTCCAACACTTTTTATTCACACTATTTACATACAACTTCCACAAAGCAAAGGTTCACATATTAAAACCACAAACATCTAAGTGCAACAACCCAAACAGAAAACAATATTCATATTGGCTTCTACATGCATAGAAGAAGCAGCAGTTGTCATTCTGGCCCCTTTCTCTTGCTACCACCTACTATGTTAGTATCATGACGGCGCCTCAAGAACTCCAGTTCTCGCAGCTCCTTGATGAGGAGCGCCCTGCAGAGCTTCGGGTGAGAGCAGAGCATCCCCGCAAGGGGGGGTTCACCATTTTTTCCGTATAACCCATGTGCATGCACGAGGGGGAGGGGGGGGAGGTGTTTGTTTGACCCATTTATGTACATATATGTTCGGTAGGGGATCCTTTTTCTTAGGGTTTTGGGCACTAGCCTAGGTAAAATTATTCGGAAGGGTCAAAATTGGCTCCTCAAAAATCCGTATACGGAGGGGGTTTTTGCTACCCCTTGCGTGCAAATGGCATATCCCCTCTATATATGAGTGCACTCCCCTTGCATCCCCCTCTCAAAGATGACTGAATCCGCTTCACATCGGCCCACCACCTGCATAGCTCTCTCAATCTCGTCCAAACCACTTGCGAGTGCCATTCGTAAATTCTGCACAGCAGAACATACATTCTAAACGACTTCTTCTGCCTCCTTCAGGACCTTCACAAAGTCATACTCTTGTTCCTTACTCACCGGATTCGACAACAGATTGATCTATGGACTCAATCTCTTGTGAGCTATTGCTAATTACCTCGATCTCTCGCTCACCATCATGGACCAACCTCATACCATTATCTGCTGCAAGAACAATAACAAATAGTTAGACACGTGCACATCAACAATCTCCTAGCAATGAGTGAGAATGCTACATCAGGCAATGTCAAATTCATCATCATGAATGTCAAGAGGGATAAATGCAGCATAATGGTCAGCAGCTTCCGAAGACGAGGGTTGCACTCCACTCGTGGCATACAAACTCATCACCGCTGCTTCCACTTTCCAAACTCTCCTTTCCATCTTCAAATACCCCAGGAGCATCACAGAACCTCTTCCTCCTCCTTCTCACTCGCTCGATTGGAACCACACCTGGTCCAAATAAAGTCATCCTCACATCCTTGTATCTGTGGGGCTAGCATGATCCTCCACGCCGCCTGCACTCTCTCCAAGGAGGCATATGCAGAATAATTCGGTAAGACCCATGAGCTGGCCAACCTGAAGTTTCTTGTCTGTAACATGCATTTGATGGTATGCAGGAGAGAGACGCCCCCGAATTTGCCTTCATGATAAGAAATAAAATGCAATGCCTTGGCCATAAGATCTCGGTTATCAAGTACTATGAGGTGCTTCATCTCTCCAATATCGTACAGAGCATACAGTTCTTTACCTTTGGTTATTTGCTCCGAAGTCACATTATGGAGCTGAGCTTTAAAATGTAACTTCCCAATATCTTTGAGGCAGTATCCCACAATTCCCTCAAGCAATGTAACTTACTGCCCCAACATAGGATCATTGCTCCAGCGGGCTTGGATTTGTTCCAACCCAGAAAATTCTTTATTTTGACATTCAAACTGGCAGGGGTTTTTGCATCAGGTCACATAACTGCTTGTACCTACAGACGATCAAGGGATGACCCCCTTTTCTAGAGCCACCACGCCCGCCTTGCAGTTTTCCTTCAAGAAAACGATGATCCTGTCAAACAATGCTAGGGGGGACAACACAGCCCCCGAACACTATGGTCACAGACACATCCAAGAAGAAGGGCAGGTCTACAACTTTCTCGTCTGTCCCACTACCAATGTCTGTTCCAAGGTGCTCCTCCTCCATGAAAGTTAGAGCCATCCAACCTCTACCCCTTCCTCGTTTCCTTGCTCCTCCCCTATTGGTCTTCATGTTCAGACAAGGGGCTTCCTCATCCATAGTCCTCTTCTTAACACTCTAGCTAACAGAAGACGGGAAATTCACCTGCTCTCTCCTAGCATCAAGCCGGGCAGAATTACTTCCTCACCTTCTCCCCTACCCCTACCTCTCTTGGTTCTTCCCTTTCTTGTTGCAGCCACACTCACATTTGGAACTATGGCTCCAATCCTATCCTCAAAAACAGTGGCCTGCACAATTCCAGAGCCCTACTTGCCATCATATCCCTCACCTGCAATGTGGACTCTGACACCCCCCCGATCCCCAATCCATCCACCACAACATCCATCCATTGCTGGTCACTCTCACATCTCCAGCTCTGTTAGACTCTGGAGGATGGTCGTGCGCATCTAGTGAATGGAAAATAGGCTTCCCCTCCTTGTCTTTGCACAAGCCACAGGCACTGCTCTGCAACATACTTCTATGCTCAAATGCATAATGCTCTAACACAGAAGATAGCAAGCAGATACACAAAAATTACATGAACATTAAGGGCTGGCAGGCTTACCTACTAGCTCCATCCTGAAATCACTGACCTGGATATGCATCTGCGCTTCCATCCGACAACCCCCACATGGCCTCAGGCCACAAGAGCATTCATGGCCGCTGCCCGAAAACCTTCACCTAGGTTTCCAATTTCGGCCCTTTAAAAAGAACCAAAGGTTTTTTATGCATCCGTATTTAGAACTTCACGCCATAAGCCAATTAAGCTTCTCTCAGGTGGCAAAATATACCCTTTTTCGTACAATATAATACGCATATCATAGCCCTCACCATTGCCAAAATACCCTTTCGCAATAGAAGCGAATTGGGCAAACATAATCGCACCTTCTTTAAACGGACAATCCTGGCATTAGAAACGAGTATGGACCATAGGCCCAGTAGTGGCCATTTCAATAGATTGGTTCATGACCTTGATCAAGGCCATTCTACTTTGAATAATTTCCTCCTATTGGCTGTTGGCTATAAGATGTGGCATCCCGGCAAATCCTCATACCCAGGAGATGGCTGCAATTACACCTCAATGGTCAATGTGTGTAGGTGATATATTTAGACCTGTAACTGCAAATGATGGAGTTGATGATAAGCAATTGAGCAGAAAAGGTGGTATCAGTCATTGCGGATTGCAGGAAGCACATATTGATTGCACAAAAGGAGTTCCAAATCATTGTCTGGCTCAGAATTGTATTCTTGATCTTTATAAGTGGTCTTCCGGTACCAAGGCCCTGTCAGATTGCAAAAGGACACATGCCCACATTATCAAAAGTGGTCTCGGACAGGATAGATATGTGGCAAATTTGATTTTGGGCATGTATCACAGATGTGGATGTTTGGAAGATGCTCTCAAGATGTTCATTAGTCTTCCCCACAGAAATGTGGTTTCTTGGAATATTATAATTGCGGCTTATATTCATGCTAGGCAGATTAATGAAGCGTTGAATTTATTCAATCAAATGCACATGTTGGGTGTAAGAAGAAATGTGGTTTCATGGAATTCAATAATATCCGGATATGTGCGGCAAGAACATCTTGACCATGCCCTTGAATTGTTCAAACAAATGCAGCAGGAAGGCATAGTGCCAAGTGTGGTAACTTGGACTGCTATAATTACAGGATGTGCACAAGAAGAACGTGGGGATGAAGCCTTGCATTATTTCCAGAAAATGTATGAGCATGGGGAGAGACCAGATAAGGTAACTTATGTTAGCATTCTGTCTGCATGTCCAGCACAAGCTCTCATGAAGGGTAAGAATATTCATGCCTGTATAATTGCTAATGGTCTTGAAGCAGATGTTTTTGTGGCCTCAGCATTGGTTAATATGTATGCAAAATGTGAACTGTTGGATGCAGGGCGCACCGTCTTTAATACTGTGCATATAAAAGATGTGATTTTGTGGAATGCCATGATATCTGCATATGGCCACCTTGGCTTTGGTATGGAGGCTCTCTTGCTGTACAAGGAAATGCAAGTGGAAGGCATGATACCTGATATGGCCACTTATATTAGTGTCCTTACTGGATGTGCTTCACTGGCGGCTTTACAGCACGGCAAAACAATTCATGCCTGCATTATTGCTAGGGGTTTTGAATCAGATAACCAGATTGGTACTGCTCTTGTTAATATGTATTGTAAGTCTGGACGATTGGATATTGCAAACGAAATCTTTACCAGACTAAAGCAGTTGGACACAATCTCATGGACTAGCCTAATTGCAGGATATGCACAGCATGGAGACAGTGGGAGAGTCCTGCAAATGTTCAGACACATGCAGTTGAAAGGTGTGAAACCAGATAGCATTACGTTTGGAAACATTCTTTTTGCGTGCAGCCATGGAGGCTTACTGGAACAATGCCCCCATTATTTTGTTTCATTAGTGGGCGATCATAAGCTAGTACCAACTATGGGGCATTATGGTTGTGCTATTGACATTCTTGGACGGGTTGGATGGTTAGACCAAGCTGAGGATTTAGTTAATGGAATGGCCCTCGAAACTGATGTTGTGGCATGGACAACCTTACTTAGTGCTTGTAGCATTCATGGAGATGTTGAACGAGGGAAACGTGCAACCTCCCGGGCAATTGAGTTAGCACCAGAAAGCCATGCTCCATATATACTTCTCTCCAACATATATGCTTCACTTGGTATGCTGGAGAATATACAACAAATGACCAGACAACAGTGTATCAGGATTTGACTGATGCAACGTGCTTCCAGATAACATATGTGGATTTTAAACTTAAGCAGGAGAAACAAATTGCCTTAAGCTTCCAGTAGTGTATTCAACAACATAAGAAAAGGAGTTGAAATATGATAGACTAACATGGTGATGTGTTCAGATGCTTATTACTTGACACATTTCACAATCTCAGACAGGGTTCCCTTACAGAGGTTGGGTCATAGTTCGAAGGAAAGCCAACTGAAAGACAATGTGTGCTTTGACTATTTCTGATCGTAATATGTTGTCAGAGCAGAACCAAGACCTTCAGTGATCTTGGAGTTAGGAGCAGTATAAATAATTCTTGTCTTTCTGAGAACGCAAAGGTTGCCTGAAATACAAGAGATCGCTGCTAGAAAGAAAAGAACGTCAGAGGATAATCTGATATGAACGAGTCACAAAAAAATCCAATTAACATCTTCTTTTACCCCAGTATGCTAATGAAGACTAGTTCATGTATCAAGCTAAAGGCTATGATTCAAGGTACCACACTAAAAGTATGACTGGTGCTTTCTTCCTTGAGCAATTGGATCTTAAGGATAAAGGTCAAGACTGGTATGCTCGTCCAGTCTAATGGAAAGATTTCAGAGAGAATGGGAGTCATAAATCTTTTTGACATATCGTTACTTTAGGGTTGAGTGCAGATATCTCTAATGGATATTCATGGTAACATTTTCCTCTTTCTCTAATGCTAATCATGTCACTCTAAAATGATAGCATGGGGATTACTTGACCATGTCAGATGTTTGTGATACAATGTTAACTAAAGGTCAGCAGCTGTTGCATGTGAAGCATAAACGTCTCAGTATCAAGTGTTCATGTATAATAAGCTCTGACCTAACCTATAGAATTGATTCCTTGATCTATTTGCCAACTTGGAGGATTGAGATTTTTCAGTTTTTCATGACTACGATTGATGGTGTAACTGAGTCAGGCTTACAGTTCCAACTTACAGAAGAGTGCATGTTTGGCAGGAAGTCCTGCTTGCAAGGAATAACGGTGACAAAATCCTGCAAGAATTATAGAACTACTCCCTAGAAAACATCCTACTAAACAAAATTGGTTGTTTCAGGATCCAGTATGACTGTCCTCAAGTGCAAAAGTGCCAACATATGGAGCTTACTATTTTGGAATTAGGTAGAGCTAGAGCATGACTGTCTGCAAGCACAGAAGTGCTAATATATGCAGTTTAGCCATTTTGGCACTAGGAATTTCAGCCTGCATTTCTCAATAGTGGAACAACCAGAAGGCTTTGCTCGGGAAAGAAAGGAGAATTTAGTTGGTTGCAATTTAGAGGAGTTTATATCATCTTTACAATCTCCCAGTGGTTTAATGCTAATGGGTTTGGACAACAATCCATCATTTATTATTGCTGGCTTTAGAGGATAACAGGTAGGGCAGTAAACCTACTGATTTGGTCATTTGCATTTCTGTTATGTGAAATGCAGACTCTACAGATAATTAGCCTGCAAAATTGCAGACTTTACGGATGCATTGCCCCAGATATGCTGCATTGTGTAAGAGTCTGGTCACAGCCAAATAGAGAAGACTGCAGACTGGACTGGACTTGTATTCTGCAGGAATTTGCTCATGAATTATGCAGAAATTGCATGTTTTGCCCTTATTTTTGGATCAAGAAATGCTTTTCATTACCCTCATGGCTGTTCGCACCAGTGTCGTTTTGTTCTGCCACTCTAGGAGGCTCTTTGGCTTTTTAAATTATGAAGGATTGCACATTTTTAATAGAGCAAACGTGAATCTGCTTGTTACATGTTCACCAACCCAGGGCAGACATAATTTGGGCTGCAAGGAAAGAGGTATTATTTGTTTTTGGGTTGCGTTATTCAAGGGAACATTGTTTGATTAAAAGATGACGTCCCTAATGTAATAAAGTAGAATCATTCCTTCCTACAAGAACGGAGTCAAACGGAAGATGGAACTCGTTTGTAGTCTACTGACCAGTGCTTTAGATATCCTTTTCTCATCATCTAAAGAATTAATAGTTCGAACTAAGATAGCACAAGATGGCAAAATGATTGGCAGGAAGTTCGATTGAAAGCAAAATAAAACTTGATTTTTAAATTTTCTTGCACCGAATTGCACTGCTACCTAGATTACAATATAGTCTAGAAGGTACAGCTTCATACCTCCTTGCTCTTGATCATATCCGTTGTTGGAACCATGATCCCATGAATTTATGTTACTAAGATTAAATATACATCTGTTAACTTGGCTTTATAAATCAGGGCTTATAACATAATATGGCTAACCCCGGTGACTGGAAGGAAATACATAAAGCTCAATTAGGTGCTTTGGGCTTTTGTCCTTTTGTCTCTCGATTTAACAGCAATCTGTGGTTTTAGCAAAGTGAACTTCAATTTCTCGTCCAGAACAGCAACCTTTACACCATTCCACGTGCTTGGGGTTGTTGGTTGTGCTGCTAACTTCTCTAGAATTGGCAAGTCTTCAGGTACCACCGAAGCAAAAACAGTGTGCTTTTGATGCCATTCCTTATGATTTGCAAGACTGATAAAAAAGTCAGGACCACCCTCAACCCAGCCTACCATTCCTCTCTTTATTTCTGGACAAGCCTCCTTAGGCAGCTCTCTAAAAGCATAACCGTGAGGTTCGAAGATGCCTTGCAGAAGAGCATAAGGAGGGCCTTTCACTTCCTGCAAAAACCAATACAGTTCTAAATACAACTAAAAATGCACATGAAACTGAACACCAGGAAAACATGGATTTGATGCATTGATGGAGAGGAGAATTAGATAATGGAGTGAGGCTTGATTGATACCTGCAATATAGGATTTCCCTCTTTATCCCAAGAGTCACCCCGTCCTTCAGCACGATAGAAGTGACAACCAGCACAATGTCTCAGCTTCAATATTTCTACAATATATGCTACTGAGAGTGGAGCACAATCGGGAAGAAGCTGCATCAAAAATTAAAAGGAATCAAATAACAAGTACCAAACTACCAGAAGTAAGGAGTCCACCCAATCCTCTACGTTTTCTCATATTTTCAATGATCGGGAATATGGCCTTACCTTAATATGGATAGTCCCAAGCTCGGTTTCCAGTCCCACGATACCCTATAAATACAAGGAAAACAAAATAAGCAACCTAATTCCTATAGCCTAAATCCTCAGTGGATGCATATCCTTGTTCCGATCACTAACATATATGCAATACCTGATTTTTCCCAAATACAAGACCGGATGTCCAAAACGTTTCCTTGCTGGAGTCCTGCACGTCTGGATATAGAGGATCATCCTGTTTCTTTAGCCAACACTGCAGGACAGTGAGCGATGGGTTATTGATGAGTGACATGCAGCAACAGGTCATATCGGAAAGACCTATGTATAGTTGATTGACCTATTTGTTACATTTTAGATCATCAATCTCAATTGTCCGTGTTTCAAAAACTAGACAAATTGATAATTTTTCAGGAATACTAAAATATGAATTTGCTGCGGAGCCATTCTCCTTATAACTCGAAATGCATGCAACAAACAAATTACGAGATGGGATCGAGTAGGCAAAGCATGGGGCGAAGTACAGAAAAAAGAAATTTATCACAAAAGAGAATTGACAATGAAAGGCAAACCTCGCCATACTTAGAACCGCATCTCTTTCGATCTCCACAAAAAACCCAAGAGTCGCACTTGCAAGAATCAGAGTCATCGGTGCACATGGCCTTACAAGCTTCGCAGCACGCAGCTGAAGAGTTAACTTTATGATCGGATCCCCATTTCACAACCGATCCCCATAGTTCCTGCTTCTCGATTCCCCTGCAACAAGCCCTAGTCACTAATTCAGCTCCTTCTTTTACTGTTCTCCTTCTCGAACTCCCAGGCTCCGACTCAGGAATTGAAAAGCCACCATCTCGAATAAGGGGAGAAAGGAAAAAGTAGGTTACGATGCAGGCAAGTGTAGCTATGGCGAGGAGGAGGGACGGGCTTGATCCCTCCGCATGATGTCGCCGGAGAGCCATAGCTTTTGTCCTTAACAAACTCCGCGAGTTTTGTTAAGGGAGTGGGCTTTCGACGGACGGAAGCCGCGCTAAGAGGTTCCAGACCATCCCAGCCGTTGATATTGGGTCTGTATGTTTCTTTGTTGGTGGTTGACCGTATGCACTTATTTTTTAAAACCACGAGTGCCCATTTAGGAAAAGTGATAAAACTCTTTTGGAAAGCACACCAAGAAGCAAGTGGAAAAGGCGTGAAACGGCCACAACAAATTGGCCAAAGATAAAAGAGTGTGACCATTTCATATTTTTTTGTTGTTGTTCATTTGTTTTGTGGAGCAAGAATATCTTGTGAAGCTTTTTCATTGTTTCGTACCATTGTGCATCTTCGGCTACCCCGATGTGTCGATCCTATGTCCTCGAGCATGTATGGGTGCCTCTGCAAGATATCTTGTCAAGCTTTCTCATTGTTCCATACCAATGTGCACCCCAGACTATTCTGATCTGTCAATCCTACGTCCTAGAGCATATATGGGTGCCTTTGCAACATACCTTGTCAAGCTTTTTCATTGTTCCATACCAATCTGCTCCCTGGACTATTCGGATCTGTCAATTCTACGTCCTAGAGCAGGTATTTCAAAATAGGGGAAGGTACATCTGAATCAGATCATAATCCCTTGTTGTTTTCCATCTTGATTCATAAAGAGGCAACCCCAATGAAACATGACTTGTTTGCAACTCATGGATATATGGTGAATATTAGAAAACATAATAAGTTCAGAGAATTGATGGAAGGGATAACTCTACTGGACCATGATGATGTGTCTCAGATGAGTGCAGATATTACTGAAGCCTTAATACAGATTGCCCAATCATGTTTTCATTCCAACAGAGCAGCACAAGGTCTATTATGTAACTCTTGGTTTGACATGGAGTGCAAGCAAGCGGGTCGAAATTTAATGTGGCATCTGAGGCCAATAAAATAGAAATGTTATTGAAATACAAAAGGGTGATCCGGAGGAAGAAACAAACACATGTTAAAGATAAACAGAGAAAAATGTTAATGAAATGGGTCTTAGATCCTAGACGTTTTTAGAACAGGTTGAAAGTAAAGAGAATGCATTATCGTGTGATATGCTAGTTAATCATGTGCACAAGCTATATCATAAGAAAGGTACATAGGAAGGGGCACCTTTGTTGGCTTGGAATGTAGACAATTTTAATGCTGATGATACGGTTGCTGATAGTCTTGGCTTGGTTGCTGAGTTGGTCAAGTGCACTGGGGACTCGGTTGTGGGGTTTATTTGTAGCAAATAAAGTGATGCGTCAGGGATTCCCACCTGTGGTTAAAGGGGGAGATAAATTTAGATCCGAATAATTTATCGGACAATTATAGTGAACAACCTGTGGGCTAAACATTTTGCACCATATAGAGGGAAAGTTGAGTGCTTGAGCTAAGGAGACGGGAGTAAGAGCTCGGAGCCAAGCGAGATTTAGGACTCAACATTCCACTACAGACAAGCTAGTGACCTTGTGTGCTATTGTAGAAAATGTGAAGGGAAAAAAGAAACCCATACTTATGGCTTTTGTGGATTACACTAAAGCGTTTGATCCGGTGCCACGCGAGAAATTGTGGGCTTGAATGGAGGTTCTGAATCTTCCACTTGAGTTAAGGACAACTACGTAGAAACTCTATGAAAAAGTCTTAGTAGAGTTTTCACGACCTTGGTCGGCTATTTGTGAATAGCATATAAACAACAATATCGGAGTGAAACAAGGATGTTCGCTCTTCCTGACACTTTTTGGCATATTAATAGATGAGCTCGAAGATTGGATTTTGTACACTGGTGGTCCGGGAGCAACATTAGCTGAAGACGTAATATCCTTGTTGTTGTATGCAGATGATGTAGTCTTAATTGCAAGAACCAAGCAAGGCTTGGAAATGCATCTGGAAATCTTGGTTGCGTTTTATGATAGAACGGGTTTGGATGTGTACATCTCCAAGACAAAGGTTATGGTAGTGGGCACTCTTGCTAAACATGTATTTTGTTATAAAAGGCAGCAGTTGAGTGAACATCTCCAAGACATGGGCACTTTTGCTAAACATGTACTTTAGTATAAAGGGCAGCAGTTGGAGACAGTGACTTCTTTCCAATATTTAGGGATCATTTTTGAAAGCAATTACAGGTGGAATTAGTGTATTGAACAAAGGTGTGACGACCATACAGATATTCGTACTATACGAGCATTATACTTGTATGTACAAAAGATGGTCGTCACACGGATACAAAAAGGAAGTTGCATGAGGTAAGGTTTAAACTCGCAACCTTCTAGTTGTGAGTCATATACTGTGACGTTCCACGTATGTATACGGGCATAAATACCGTATCATACATGTCACGTCACCGGGATACGACATAGGGGTA
>JAANSK020272402.1:0-11546 GCA_011763485.2 Isoetes engelmannii
GTACAGTACATGCTTGATGTATTTTGATTTTATTCTTGAATATATAGACACTCGTCCTTCAAAACAAAAAAAAAAAAATAACGTCAATGCTAACATCATGAACAAAACTGGCGCCCAGCGACTCAAGCTAGGCAAAGATCGCCAGATTTACCTCCGGACCTCACCAAAACCAGAAGAGAGAGAGAGAAAAAAAAGGGGTACGTACGCAGAAGGTTATCAGGTTGGTGATTCTAGAGATCAGGATCAGCACATTCCAGAGTTTATCAGCCTGGGCATGGTGATCCCCTTCTCAGGAATCACCAGGGTGGTGATCCTGGAGGAGGTGATTGCCCGTCACTTTTCATGGTGATACCGGAGGATGGGAGGACGACGGATGGCCAAGATGAGCCGAAATCACGGACGACCGCGATTGGTGCAGGCGTACTGACGTGTCAGTACGGTATAACGGGGCTCCCCGAACGGATTCCGTCGAGAATTGGTGGTGATATTGGAGGCCGGAATTTCACCTCCGGGATCACCAAAACCAGGGTAACATTATCCTCACCCCTTCATTCTTAACATATAAAGTATTGTTTTAAGGGCAAACGACAAACTTTGACAGAGTGTATTCTTAAGAAGAGCTGATTATATTGAGGAAGAAATAGAGGCATAAGGAGTTAGCATTGCACTTACACTTTTTTGAAATCATATGTGCATAATTATTTGCAAGTGTGTTATTATTTCCAATTCAGTTTTAGATAATAAGATCAACATTAGATACCTATAAATTATGGTGGTTCTATTGGCATTATGAAGACAACCTTTGGCAAGTTGACACGCTCGCTGGCATGGTGCGATGGCCAGACAAGTCTCGTCAGATGATCATAAAAAAAAGCTACTCAACAAAATAGAAGATTTCATTATAGCGTTGGTCGGAGTGACGGTAGTTACATTTGAAAAATTCAATGAACATGGAAGTCTTTATGTGTTCATCAAAAAGGCTAAATCTTGAAACTTTTCTAATATTGGTTGCAAACTCAACCGTGTTTGTGGAGCACACTTGCTAATGATGGTCTTCTAAGATTTTAGAATAAACAGAAATAATGAGAAGACTGACAAACTTTCAATCTAGCTTCTAAAAACATCATTCATCAATACCATGAAAGTTCGTGATGCCACATAGTACCATACTTTGTCATTCTATTCATCATCACATGATAAGTACATTCTACATGACTTTATTCTACATATTACATGGAAGCCAATCCACTACCTAGGCACGATATGCTAGGAGTTGATTTGCATTGGATTATCGAGTACATATGGCAGGATTAAGGTCTCAACCATAAGACCAATTGGTCGTACTTGAACTGGTGACCTCGGGGCAATGGATTCTTAAGGTCTTCATTACTAGAGCGATATTGGCCAGGTTTGAATCCTTGACTGGGGTGTGGCGGTTTAAGGTTTAAGGTCTTGCCATTAGACCATGCCTTGAAGGGCGAACCATACTTTGTTTTGACTATTGTCTTATATAATTATCCTCTTTATTGAAGAACTAAATAAATTTAAAATAAGTACTTGGCACCTTAGAATTGGTCGATCAAGCTAATTAGTCTAGATACAGTGATGCTAACTCTAGCGTGTCATAATCCCTTAAAAAAAAATGTTACCAATGTATTCTTTGGTTTGATTATTGAGGTCCATGCTATTCTCCATATTCTTGGACTATCTAGTTTGGCATTTATGATGTTTATTAAAGGAGACGCCAAGATGCTTGCTTCCATGGAATTTAGCCTGTTTTTATACCATATTGCCCAAATTTTGTCACACCTGGACAAGCTTTACATCATTTTATTCCTTTTCAATGTTCTTAAACGAACTCTACATTGACTTCACAAAACTGTCGAGTTGTACATCCTTGGTTTTTAGACCCTCCACTTGTATCGAAGACCAACATGCATGACGTCATATATGTGATTGTATTATTTAAATGCATGCTAGTGGCATCCTAAGGTCTACTGTAAATCTAGTCTATCCACTTGACGTGTTGCATCCACATTGTTGTATTCTGTAATTGATCCTAGATATAGTTCTGTTTTAGGGAAAAGTTTGAACATTCCTTGCGCAATGTGAATAGCTAGGCATAACTATGTATTCTTTGTATATTGAGGAAGAGGCACAAACGTGATGAGATGGATACTGGAAGTCATAATCCACAAGTGAATTAGATGGATTTTTATCGTCCACTCCAGCAAGAAGAAGTACCGAGCGTCGTAAATATCACACGGCGTCTTGTTTGAGCCATCCTTACATCCAGAAGACGCCGTGTGCTTTTTGTTTCTATATGGCTCAAACACAACAATAGACAAAAAAAAAAAAAAAAGGGTCGTCCCAAAAAAACACCGTGTAATTTTCGTTTGGCTCAAACAAGACGCCGTGTGATATTTATATTTACGACTCTCACTCTCGGAAAAAATACAAGCAAATTTTCACCAGTGAGAAATGTTTAGTCAAAACTTACAAGTGAGAAAACGTATAAAAGCAAAAATTGACTGGAAAAAGGTGCAAGGATAAAAGGAGGCCCCCGTCTTGCGGCAGCCGCGTTAACAAAAGGGAAATAAGACCGTTTCACGGGCTCTTCAAATTTAGGCGAAATGGGAGGAAAGGTAGCAGATCCGGCGATGGGGTACAACGGCGAAAAAAAAAAGCGCAAGAAAAATTGGTCACCGATGAAATGGCTATGCCGGCTGCGGGATATGTATGTAAATGGAATGGTGAGCTGCGCCGGAAGGGCGAATTTAGAAGGGATGGTGCAGGGTCCTCATATGATGAACATGTCCAGATGCGGCAGCCGGACCACCGATCGCGAACCGGATTTGGATTTGCCATACCTTCGAAGCTTGAGCCGCAAAGAAGGGCCTGTTATGCCCCGCAGTATCAGTGTCCAGGAATCCAGACGGCCCCCTCCTGTTTTCGCCAATTCTTACCCCCGCAGTGCCAGTGTTGGTGCCCATGCCCTTCATCGTGTTGTCCTTGAACCTACTAAAGAAGAATAATCTCCTCCCTCGTTTGTTCCTTCATTTTCCCTTTCAATAAAGTTTATTTTTTATTTTTTTCTTCATTCATCTCGATTTAATTTGGAATTTGTTTTTCATTCATTCATTCTTACTGTAGCTCTAGCAACTCTGCATTTGCTAGCTGATACAAATTGCGCCAATATCTTGTAATAATTAGACTCAGATTCACCAAATCTGGAGAAAGATTCTTGACTTAGGCATAAAAGAAGGTAGAACGGGTCTTCAGGAGCTAGAGCAACAGGCAATTCAAGAGCAATAAATGGTTATCTTCAAGAGGTTCTCTGTATTTCGGTAGCAGAAGTTAAAATCAGAACTCAGAAGTCGTGGAAGTTTGGAGGTCCGTTTCTCACGAACAGCAGATCGCTGTCTTAAACTGTGAATGCTCCTAAAAATACTATCTTTATCTTTATCTAACAAAAAAAAATACTATCTTTATCTTTATCTAATATCTATATCCGGGCTTTTAACTTATGCCTTCAAATATCTTGGCTATTTTTAAACCTCTATTGTTTACAAGGGTTTCTAGCGTTATGGGTGTATTATTGCTTCATGGGTGTATTTTTATTTTTTTTACTTTTGGATCATGGCACAATTTATAGGATATTCCCTCTCCACATATCCTGTTCGTCTTTGTGAACTCTTTGTGGGTCAAATCGGTTCAAGTTGACCCGCTTTTAAAAGGGACGCTTGAAGACCAGGCACCAGTGGTTAAGATTGTATGCAACCATTCCGTATCTCTACAGTATAGCTACACACTACAGTATAGCTACACAGATTACCTAATGTCTGATACAGCTCAGGCTTGCAACAGACCAGGGCTTGGGGAATCGAACCCCAACAAGAATCCAATGCCCTTGGCATGCCTTAAACAGCAGCCTGCCAATCCCCCAAAAAAACCTCTGTCAAGCCTTTGCACTGGGGATTGAAGCTAAGAAACCTCTGTCCCACACTATGGCCTTTGTTGTGAACGTTAATCCTACCATCACGAAGCCAGAACCCTGATCCCTGTTGCTATCATGTAATGCATGCATCTGGTTCAAAGAGGCCGGTTCAACAGTTGCACAATAAAAATTGGCATGTTTCTGATATCCCTTCTCTGCAGCCATACAAATCTACGGGCCACTAAACAAGAACACAAAAAACAAAAAATTAAGAAGTATAAACCAAACAATCTCGTCCTCAAGAATCAGGGCCAGAGGGCCTCACGATTAATGGCAAATCCAAGCTTTTCGTTGCAGACTTAACTCTGTAGCATCCCTGATTCACCCTGAAACTGGTAAAGACAATAACAAGTTCATAACAGAGTCGGGAGACCAATATCAAGCCCATAACAGAGTCGGGAGACCCATGCGGGAGATATAAAACCCTCCAACAAAAAAAAAATCTGATATTGGGCATTGCCCTTCAAGATCTGCAATGATTAGAGCTGCCCCTGCTTATCAAACCGGATATATATGGCTATGGCTATGGCTTGAAAGCTTCTCTAGAAAGCTATGGCTATGGCTTGAAAGCTATGGATTAGAGCGGCTATGGCTTGAAAGCTTCTGCAGAAGCTTCTTCACGGCCGCCAAAAAATTTCAAACGAAATTTTCTTCGCGCCAAAATTACTCCTTCCGAAATTAGAATGGTGTTCCTTGGATAGCTATCTGCCAAGCCTCATGTGCTCTTCTATCCGGCCCAGAAGAATTGGGAAACCCATATTATGGCTTCTCAACCCTAACTTGGATGCCAGCATCATCCGTTATACGTATTTCAAGATAAATACACCCACTAACCTTCCAAAATCATAAGTTATAAAAATACGATTTTTGATCGGGGCCACATTATTGCGCTCAAATTATCTCAGCTCAATGGGGGTTAGAATTTCAGAAATGAAACCCTTCCAGCCTTCGGCATGGAAACCCTTTCAACTTTCCCTGAAATCCAGAAGGCTTTCGCAGAAAATTGAAAATGTTTTGGACGGAATGTCCGCCAGTAAATTTTATCAAGGAATTCAATGCATGCAGCTATTCATGGAAGAGCTAATCTAAGAAGAAAAATTCCTCTTAGCAGCTCTTCATCCGGCTTTTTTTCGGTTGGATTTGCTGAAGTAATCTTACTTCCCTCAAGCCAAAAACATCTCAAATCCAGATGAGGAGTTTGCGGCACTTCAAGAAAGAATGGGAATCAACGGCAAAACCACCACTGTCTTGCAGCCTCAGGCAGCAGGATCTTCTTCCTACGGACAGAGACGAAACATCTGCTCCAACCCCTACTCCATTGCATCTACTCAATAAAACGCCTTTCTCAATGTAGAGTATGGGTGCCTTCTACCATGCCCTAACCCCAGGGCGGGACCAACCTCCCATCCAACCGCCATATGACACACCCACATGCCGTTAACCACGCATCCACCGAACGTCCCGGGTGGCCCACCTTGGAAGTTTGTTTCATCCAATTCCCGTGCGAGGTGACTCCCCCGACCGATGGTTAAAGACGTCTAACGCCAGGCCAGATGCCTACTACCGTGCATCTGCGGACCATGCATGCATGTGCAAGAACCCTTGGGCATGCCAATTCGAATATGACATTCAATGACGGCTGCATCAATTGGCGCCCAAAAACCTACACTCGATTGCCCGAAGCAATTTCAATGACCCCTGCTCTCGCTATAGCTTCTATCATATCAATACCTTGTTCAAACCACCCTGTTCTAGAAAAATCGCTAAGAGGCATCCCGGAGCACGGTAATAAACATGGTAGCGAGGAGGGTACGCGGAGAAATCGATGGTGAGGAGGGTAGCAAGGCTCCATCAGCTCATAAGCGAGTTACTGCACCCAGGAGGAAACGGAAGGCACCGCAAGGGAGTACTGGAATCCTCCCAATACCGAGGGGTCCTCTCAAACATGGTCAATGGACCGAGGAGCAGATGCTAGACATACTAGAAGAGGTTAGTGAATTTGGCATTTCAGTAAGAGAAGCCTCTAGGCGTTCTAGTATACCCTAGTCTACCATACGTAACTGGTTATATGGTAGGATCACACACAAACAAATCAATCATCCCCATATTCTGTCAACTCTAGAAGAGAAAGAGTTAGTCAATTGGGCACTTGGTAGCGTAGAGCAAGGTGTCAAGGAGAGGGCTGCAGAGATGGCCCGAGATGGGGGGAATTCTGTACTGCAAGGGGTTCCTGGCAGTAAGTCGTGGAGGCTATTCAAGCAAAGGCATCCACAGATTGCATTGAGGAGTGAAGAAACACTAGATGTTGCAAGGGCACGTGCCATGAGTTAAGAAAACTTAGATGGTTTTTGGCCTTAGCCAGATATATACTGAGTTAAGTTCCCACCCTCTAGGATCTAGATTGCAGACGAGACTGGCATTCAGGCTGGGAAGGTGAAGGATATGAAGATCATAGGGAGGAAGGGGTCAAATAGGGTAAGTGAGGTTGTTATGAACAATAGGGAGTGGGTAATAATCCTGGTGCGTGTGGATGCAGAAGGGTATCGACTCCCTAACATGTACATTTTTAAGGGAACTCGCATGAGGTAAAACAATTCAGGCTGTGCAAACATCATCATGGATGAGATTTGAACTGTTCGAGTCCCTGGCTGGATCATTTTGCAACAGATTGTAGTTCCTTTGTCAGTGCTGCTGGGGTTCCTTTGGTAGAGATTAACCATGAGTCTCATCTTAAATGTGCAGAGAACTTAGCAACACACTCTGTGATTGGTTATTATACAGGTGGATTTTTGGATTACAATGGGTTATCCCGATGGCTTCCTCCGCATATTTCTCGCATTAGGCTATAGATGCATATGAATCATTAAAGAAATTAGGTAAGGGCTTCTTCTTGATAATGTTTAATAGTGTTGAGGTGGTAGAGGAGCTGGTCTCTCGAGGTGTGGATCCTTTGGGTATTGGTTATATCCTCTATCAATATTACACATCTGAGCTTTCTCCTGGTATGCTTTCAACCCCTAAGATGCCTTGCTGGTTCTCCATTCCTGATTTGCCTATTGATCTTCTTGCTCATGAGTTCTTAATAGACATTACTAATGGCGTGGACATGCACATTTCTCACTCTATTATTAATGGTCCACGTAGTTGTGTGTCTATCCCCATTGATCAAGCAATTCCTAAATGTGTTATTATCAAAAGTGGCAAGTGGTACAAGAAGCTGATGCTATCTCTTTTAAATGATCCAGAACTTGCGTCAATGCTTTCAGATAAATCTTTTATATTTCTTAGTACTTCCTCGCAGTCTAGACCTCGTGGACTTGCTCCATTTGCCACAATGCCACTTCAGGACTCTCGTGTTGTACCTTCTACCAATGTTGTCTCATCTAGAGTTGAACGTGTTGTGACTCCTTCATCTAGGGTTGAGTGTCCCATAATTTCTTCCGTGATTTCTAGTACTGAATTGTCCACTATTACCCCCTCAATTATTGCACCTCCTGTTATAGCTTCATCTCCCACTGCAGTATCTGTTCTGCCATCTCAAGAACCCTCTCTTGAGATGGTACCATTTAGTATGTCTGACAATGTTTCGAGTGATACGGATGTGATAGAGTCATCTTCCTTGAATCTAGCTGTGGTAATGCCATAGGAAACGACAGTTTATCCAGATGTAGCTATTGTGACTCCATCTATGTCATCTTCTTTTGTATTTCAGTCTTCACCATCACAGATTCCTAAGACTGTTGTGGAGCATGGTGATGATTGGAGAATTGTTACACTCAAGAAGCAGCTACAAAAGAGTGACCTTCAGCAGTCATGGGTTCTTTAGAGGATAGTCATACTAAATGAACTTCTAAAATGTACAAGTAGTCTTGCACAGAGGAAAATTTTCTCCCTTTGAGTTTTAAACCTGTCTCTCAGCTTATTGTACTTATTTCTTGATTGGTAATGAAATTTATCTCTCGTCCTTCAAAACAAAAAACAAAAAAAAAAATTTGCAGCAAGAGTGCCAGGTGGTGTTTCCCCACAAGAACCACACCTTGTAATTTTGGATGGGCATGGCAATCATGTAGAAATGGAGGTGATTTTGGCAGCAAAGGAGAAGGGTATTCACTTTGCATTGTTGCCTGCACATACCTCTCATAGGCTACAACCTTTGATGTGTCTTGTTTTGCACCATTCAAGGCCCAATTCAGGAGGCATAGGTCTGCATACATGTTTGCCAAGGGCAAAGCAGAATTGATATTAAGGTCCATTGATGCTGCTCTTACACCTAAGAACATCAAGGCTGGTTTCAAGGCAATAGGGATCTGGCCTTTTAACTCAGAAAAGGTGAGGCTAGAGCTGGGAGAGTCCCTTCAAAGAGGATTGAGGAGGTTGAAGAAGATGAGGGGGCCAATGATGATGATAGAGATTGAGATGAGTTCAGCATGGATGATGTGCAACAACTATGGGAACGTATGCCAAATCCCATTGTAGATGTTGAGCAGCAACCAATGCTGCATAGTGAGCAACACACACTTCCTAGTAACGCGAGGACATAGAAGCACATGCTGGCCTAGGTCCTCATGTGGAGCAGCATACTATCACTGGGGCTGGGGACATAGAAGCACATGATGGCCCTGGCACCAGTTTAGGATGCACACAAGTTGTAGGTCCAATCTCATGCGGCTAGCCTTGGCAATTGTAAGGCCATCACAAGTATGTGTGCGGCAATCACAAGGATTTAGGCAAAGGAAGAGGGGTGTTGCTCCTCATCTGGGTGGAAGGGTGCACATCTCCAGTGATGGCCTTTGTCAAGCACTAGCAGCCGAGAAAGCTAGGAGGGTTGAGGCAGGAAGGTTGAGGGATGAGCAGCTTGCACTTAGGAAGGCCGAGGCTAATCCATTCCAAGTTTGCAATACCTTATACTAGAGGTTTGTTCCATGTGATATATTACATCTAGCAAATTTAAGGTCCCGACCACAAAACCAATATTGGCCAATCTCCAAACTGTGATCTCAAGACTATGAAGATTAATATCCCCTCGATATTACTTATGCTTGAACTTTGACATCAGGGCATGTCGATCTAAGGTCCTACAACTAGACAAATGTGAATATTTTGATTTTTAGATATGAGATGTGTGGATATGAATTTTTCAGAGAATGTAACTGAGATTCCAAGCAATATTTTGTGAAACTAATTCACAACTAGAAGATCCACACATATACTAACAAGGTTGTATCGCAAAAACTATTGCCCTTTAGATGATATGTACTGTACTACTATGTTGTTTTGTAGCAAAAATACAGATGATAAAATGCAAATCCATTATGGTTGTTCATTAGCAACGTATTCCAGAAGGCAGCTAGCAGTAAGCTTATTAGCACTATAGTACCCGTGTGCTTTGGTAGAAAAGTCCAAAGGACCAAGAAAGGATATGTATTGCTGCTTTGTAGATTTCTGTAAAGTATTTGGCATTGTTCCACACAACAAATTTCTCCAAGGATTGGTTGATTTGCATGTTCAAGTTGCTTTGCATGCTACAGTGGCTAGACTATGTGAGCTAGTTATTGTGCAACTTAGCTCACCAATCGTAGAACAAAGTGATCAAAACATTATAGCAACATTGGGGTTAAACAAAGGTACCCAGTATCTCCTACACTTTTTGGCATCTACATTGACGAGTTAGATAGATAGATAGATATTATTTTAAATGAATCTCCTACACTTTTTGGCATCTACATTAACGAGTTAGATAGATAGATAGATATTATTTTAAATGAAATAATATTATTGACGAGTTAGAAGAATTTTTTTTTATTGAAGGGTGTCATTCTATTCATAATTACAACACGAGTACATTCTACATATCACATGGAAGCCAATCCACTACCTAGACACGATATGATAGGAGCTACTTTGCATGTGACGAGTTAGAAGAATTTTTTTTTATTGAAGGGTGTCATTCTATTCAAGTACATATGGCAGGTTTAAGGTCTCTACCACAGGACCGGTTGGTCATACATGAACCCGTGACCGGGGCAATGGATTTTTAGGTCCCTATTACTAGACCGATATTGACCAGGTTTGAACCCGTGACCTCGGGTGTGGCAGTTTAAGGCCCTGCCACTAGACCATGCCCCCAAGAATAGATGAAAATACATTGCACATATAGAGCAATGTTAGTAGGCTTTGTGGTACAATTACTCATGTATACAGATTATAAAGTGCTTATATCACTAAATCTAGATGGCTTACAAAGGCACCTTGATGTTCTAGTTGCTTTTGGTGATCATATGCACATGTTTGTGAATGAAAAAACAAGAAGTCGCATTTGTAAAAATGGGTCAGATGTCATTCCCCACTTTTTTTCTGAGGGGCATTTTTCGACCCCAAATTACGTTCGAAATTTTTTGTGTCTAATTCTGCGCCCCGTGGCAACGCTCATACACGTTTAAAAAATTTGTTTAACTCTAATTTGTGGCATCGAATTTCTCGTCTCGCGGGTCGAGAACCTCAATGACACAACCAGATGCTTGAATTGCTAGGTGGTAAACATTTTCACACAAAGTAGAATTCAATTGAAATGATTGTATTGAGCCAACTGACACATTATCTAGTAAGAGTTAAAACAAGAAACTTGAAAGATGAAAACCAGGAAGATTGTATTAAATTGAATGCCTCAATTACACAAAGTGCAAGTTTTCTTAACCAATAAATATATTTACATAGCAGGTTTACACTGCCAATGAATAAAAAAATAGCAATCTACAATGGCCTTAAAGACCATGGGGGTCTGGCAGTTACAATAGTTACTTCCGGATCGAATATGGAATAGCGTATAGGATCAACCGAGGGACCTCGTTGATCTGACCTCCAAGCACATGACGGTACCTGAAGGGAATAAAAAGCTTCGCGCGGGGGTGCCTCATTCGCAACAGGCTTGCCCGTCCAACCGACCGGATCTCTTTCCAGGCGCATCCTCTCTTCGATTTCAGGGTCAAAAGCATTGATGCCCCAACCTCCATGGATGTCTTGCATAGCCTGCAAGATCATTTGCGCCTCATGCAACTTATTCATCTTCCACTTACTGTCGGCGTATCGATCCGTCCTATGGTACTTACGCTCCCTATTAAGCAGGGATAGGTTCAATACGGCATACGTATTATATGCCAAAAGTATTTTATGTATGATACGACAACTTTTTGAAGTATAAAACGTCAAAAATATGGCAGAAAAAAATCCGGCCCGGAAAATTTTCGCGTAAGCGAAGCTTGTAGTTCGCTTACGCGAACACATTTTCGCGTAAGCGAACTGTGAACCAGTTCGCTTACGCGAACCATTTTCTGCTCCGCTTACACAAACTGCACATTCCGCTTACGCGAACTTTGATTCGCGTAAGCGAATTGGCATCTTCGCTTACGCGATTTTTTTTTTTTTTTTTTTTTGGCTCTAGTCATTTTGTAAAGTGAAATAGTTTTTTCAAGCCATTTCTGGTCTGTTTTGTGCAAAATTCCCTTTCATGACAGAATGATGGGGGAAGCTATGGCCAACTACCTGCTGCTGC
>JAANSK020272413.1:0-11545 GCA_011763485.2 Isoetes engelmannii
GATAACATACTAAACTCTAAATGATACAATCTAACATCATTTTCCTTCTCCCATTTTTATTCTTTCAAATTTAGCAAAGTGTTTTATATATGTCTACAACTTTATGGTTATACTATAATCGTACTTATGCCCGGCAACGCCGGGCACCCGTGACTAGTACTAACTATATTTAGATTTTGGAATGAAAAAATGAAGATGAATAAATGACACAATGCATGAATTACAGCACTAGTAGTTATGCAATAGTAGCGTAAATATCACTTGCCTTAAATTACAGCAAATTATAGCCCATATTTATGGAGCATAATTTGCTCCACCTCGCATTTGGACTGTAATTAATTTAAGGCAAAATGACATTTACATTCCATAATTTCTATGCCTCGGGCCTTTGCATGTTCCACAATTTCTATGCCCGGGCCTTTTGCATGGCAAAAATGCTTCAGCACTGCTTTTCTATGCTTTGGCCCATTGCATGGCAAAAATGTTTCAGCGGTGCTGCCAGTTTCAGCAAAGGGCGAGGGCTTTTCAGCTGAGCATTATACCAATGGCCCTCATAAAAATTATGTAGTACATTATTATTGTATTTGTATGACATTATTATTGTATGATCAAGAAGAGTTTCACTTGTTGGAGTATAGATCAAAGCTGAATTTCACGACGAGGCTTTGTTGCATCAGTTTCCGAAACATGCATTTCGAATTTTATCCAGATAAGTCTTATGTCTCTCAAAAGTTTTTGTTTCTTTCCAACAAAAAGGTTGCTTCGCTTCTTCTTACAATTGCACAAGGAGAACAACGGTGGGTTTTAGCTCCAACTAAAGAAGTATTCTTGCCGCTTCAGCTTAACAATTGCACTGAGACAGAACAAAACGGGCTCAATGCAAGTCACACACAAAATGGAGCATTTTTTTAATATTGTATACACTCAAATATGTTACATCGATTTTTTCACGCCTCAAATGAACTAGATTTCCTAGCTTTAGGATATATGAACTTTATTGCCTTCAATACGTCCATTTCTTACCAACTGAATGGACATGATTACAAATGCTTTCGTTGTATCCTAGGCAACCCTCTATTGTTGGAGGGAAATGCTTCCCTTGTCCTCTTTTTGAATATGCTGATGCTTTATAATCCTGTACACCGAAACAGCTTAGTGTCAAGCAACTACATGAAGCCGCCGCAGCTCTGCCTGGAAGGTTGGGCTAGCATTTAGTGTTCTCTGTGCCAGGGTTCTGATATCTTCCCTTGAACACTCTCGTGAAATTCGAACAAGTTCCCACAGAGCTCCTCCAGCCACAAGATCCTTTGCATTTACTTCTGCAGATCCATACACAGCCTATCAAGCTTAACCAATACAGGAAACATGAAAAGCAATAACTCTATACTTTGCAGTCCACAACCCAATGCTAGAATCCTACACTGTGAGAACAAAGATTATGTACTCACCATGCTGGGCTAAGTGACATAAAGCAAGCTCAATGTGTCTTCTTATAGGAGCAGCTTCATTATTAGCATTAGCAACAACCCATGGCAATGCTCCATCTTCAATAAGAAAAGATTTTGCAGTTCGTTGACCTGTCATAGACGTTAAATGAGCTTCCAAACTGCAATCAATAATGACATTCTTAACAAAATCAAGTGATGCTCTCACCATTTACTGCAACACGCCTTGACTCGCATTTGGCAAAATTTGCCAGACCTCTGGCCACTTGTGCCAGAACATCTGTGTGCCTTAACCTGACCATTCCCAGAAGGCCTCTGATACCCCCTTCCTCCCTCAGCTTGCTTTGCAGTTTTTCTGATAGGTATACAAAACCAGGTATTAGTACTCCACCATGTTCAGCAAACTATATAGCTTCACATACAACCTAACTATGAACAGACCAATCATCAGAAACAGTTCCATTTGTGTTCTTGTCATTAACAATAGTGAGAGATAACATTGTTGCCACAACTGCATCCTCATAGTTTGAAAGAAAGTATATTAATAGTTATTCTGGGTCTAAGTGATGCGGCACATCATTAGGCCATCTGAATGATGCAATCAAGGATCACTTCCTATCTAAAAGCTCAAGCTAACTAATCCTACTAACCAGTATAAAACAACCCCCAAAACAATAAGGTAGCTCATAGAGACATGTTACCATTTCCACACAGATTTGCAATGGCCCCTGCTACCATGCGGAGAGTTTGAGGATCTTCAGCATCATCTGCCGTTTTTGCCAACAAACTAATACCACCTTGCCCCATAATCAACTCTTGGTTTGTCTCTGCAAATAAAAATAATGAAGTCTCAAGCATATATGTCGTAACGATGTGCACAATCACGTTATTTAATGGACATTCAAGTAAGAAATTTCATGGCAAATGCATGATATCTTTTAAGACAAAAGACACTTCATCTGTCCAGGTATTATATCAAATACAGAAGGGATTCAAAACCAGTGAACTTTTACATCTCCATACCATTCATCGCAAGATTTGCAACAGCACCAGCTGCCACCCTTCGGATAGTTTCATCTTCATTACTTTGCAATAAAGATAGTAAAGAACTTAAGCCCCCTTCCTCGACAATTTTCTCCTGATTTGCCTCTACCGAGCATACAATAAAGTTAGCAACAAAGCACCGGGTTGAACCCTCGGGGTAATGGAGGTACCTTCAGCAGCAAGATTAGCAACAACCTTGACAGCATGAACCCTAACATCTGCATCATCAGATTTGAGCAAGGACAAGATTTTCTGCAAACCAACTGCATATCGCAATTACGTAGTTTGTGTCATGTTTATAGGATATTACAAAGAAAATGTTATAGCGCGTCCAAGTTTACCTTGTTCGAAAAGCTTTGCTATGGTTGCTCTTTGGCCATTGATAGTATCCCTAAGGATGTTCGGCCTGTGTAGATGCAGTGGACTTTCGGATCCAAGAGAACTCCGCCCAGAACCTCCTTTATCTGTTCTTCTTATCTGCAATGAAGAAAAAGAAACAGTTATATGATTTCGTTTTATCAAAAGGATGGCAAAGAGCACCTGACCTCAGACTCTTGCGCAATCTGTTGCTTTAAGAACTTAACTTCATCTTCTAGCCTTTCACGTTGTTTCGTTTCCTCTTCAAGCTTCTGCCTTAATACCATGATCTCATCACCCTGTGCCCTCTGAAACAACATATCATAAGTCAGGACATGGGCACAGTTTAAACTTAGAAGATCTAAAGCATCCTACGTTTGTCGTCCTTTTATCCCTTTCTTGGGATTGCAATGCCTGCAGCTCTTGTTCAATGTGCTTTCGGACTTGGCATTCCCTCTCTAGCATGCCCTTCAATTGCAATATTTCATCAGCGTAATGAGTGTCTTCTGGTTCAGGTACCTGCAATCAGTAACAAACTTCTATAGTCACCATAAATAGACAAGATGCAATAACAGTCTTTGCTAACTGTCTATGAGTTATACGTTAAGAGAATATACCTGTTTATTTCACAAACCAATTAATTTGAACTACAAAAGCACAGTCTATAATAGTATAATCGCATATTCGGTTGGTATAAGTGTCCATTCTAGAGTCTATATTCATCCACAATGATATCTACACTAAATTCCAATAAAAGAACATGATTTTATTGCTGGAAAGCAGAAGTAGCCAAGCAATAATGAGGTTCTCTATGAACATGTTATCCATAATGAGGGCTCTAGTATATTAAGTTTCCGGTTTAGTATACAGAAGCGTTAATAGTGAGATTCAACAACAATGAAACAAACAGAGAAATTATTATTAGAGTACCTTATTTCTGTCAGATTGAATATCTACAAGGTTCTTCTCAAGCCTTTCCCGTTGTGCTTTTTCAAATTGAAGTCTTTGTTTCACCTCATCCAATTCCTTGTAGTATTTCTGCGCCATCTTTTAACAAATTATTATAATCATTCAAAATGCAGAGACAAAAAATTCAAATATTTAACTACCCTTTCTCTGTCAGACTGAAGATTTGCAAGATCCTTTTCCAAGCCCTCTCGCTGTGCTCTTTCTACTTGGAGCTTTTGTTGAAGGTCATCAATGTCCTTCTGGTACTTCTGATCAACTTTTGCTCGTTGATATTTCTCCTCTTGTAATTTATCAGACATCTCATTAAGCTCTTTCTGGTGTTTCTGCATCACCTCTTCCATCTCTTTCTGATGTTTTGATTGTACGCCAGCCATCTCCTTCTGATGTTTTGTCCGTTCAGAATGTACATGATTCTGCAAAGGACCATAGTATTACCATGCTGAGTTCAAAAATGCCTAAACAATTCCCCAGGGTGGTAGAACTGGCATGTCTGATGATAACATGAACTCCAGGGTACCAGACTGACATGTCTATGACTGATTCTCATTTTGGGAAACAAAGAATTCCAAATGAGTTTGGAAAAGATTTCTCCAGAATATAGTATTATTAGACCAACAAGCAAGCGGGGAAGAGGTGGTCATCTTACTATGCATTCTAGAAAGGTGGTTAAATGCATGTCCATTCACAGGTGAACCAAATGATACTACGGGGACCTAACTCCAAATAAAACTCCAAACATCTTTCCCAGATAAACTAGATACCTCTTTTTCGTTAATTACAGATTTCATCTGCTCCTCGAGTTGTTTCTGTAGACTTTTCCCAGTATTTTGTTGCATTTCAAGTTTATGCAGAAATTCCGATCTTTCCTTTTCATGTGCTTCTCTCTCTGCTGAGAGTATCTGCATATAGATCAAACCAATAAAAAAAAATCACAATAGACCTATCATATAGGCATGTCTATCATATGTAGTCTATATAATGGGTTTTCCAGAAACAGATGATCTTAATTACACCTGGTAGCACTATTGTTGCATCAACAGGTGAGCTTTGTTCAAACGATAAAAAGAAGCATGTCTTTGAAAATAGAAAAGTTCCACTTACCTTTAATGTGTCTGCGAGCTTGTCTTCTGCTTCTACAACACATGCTTCAGCTTCTTCAAGTTTTTCCTCTAGTTCTTCTTCAGCATCAGCTAGAGCCTTAATTTGTCTTTCATTGTCCGCAGTAAGCCTATCAAGATCCGCTTCCAGGCGTCGACAAAGACTTTTATAATCAAATTCTTCTTTTAGTTTTAGCATGTTCTCGACCTTCATTGCCTGCAACAATTTTACATTATAAGAAATGAGCTAAGCTCCATGATTGTAGACATTCATACAAGTCTCACCAACATTTTCTAACTAGCAGCTGTATTCTTTTAATAAATTTAGACTCACCCGTTGGCCAAAATTTATGGTGCTTGATGTCTCGCCACGATGCTTGGGTGAAGGTCCAATTGTTATTATTAGCGAAGTCCTCGCCGTACCTATATGTTTCATAACTGTCAATTGTTTCTTGAAGGTACTCATATAACAACAAATTCAATTAATGGGATTAGACAGACAACATAAAGAGGACTCATAAACGGTAGACTCATAAACAGTGGCATCACAGTGACAGTCTATATAGAATACTTTATATAGTAAACATTGTCAGCTTATGCATATATAGTATACTGTAAGATGTCCTTTGGGAATACCTTTGTGTAACTTCCTATTAATTTTTATTTTTTTAATTTCACATCAATATAATTTTTTCAAGAACATATTAAGCCACACGTTCTGAACATAGAAGTTCATTAACTACTGCAGGGTTAAGAAGGGAATGCCTCTCACCTAGTTATTATATAGCAAGACAGGGGGGTTTCCTATATGGAAAATGAACCCCTCTTCAGCAAAATCAATATAGCAGAGACATAACCAAAAGTCATATAAGACATTAAGACATATATTCGTTTTACAGCCCCCCATCTGACGTGGCATAAATCTCTGCCCTTGATTGCTAGATTTTATGGTCTGGATCTGTACCACGTCAGATCGGCGCTGTAAAACAAATGTGTCCCTTAAGAGTATCTAATAAACATAAACTTGCTGACTTTTTGCTAGAAGCTAACTATTCAATTCAACCTGAAACTTGCAGACCTCTTATCAGCTAAACCTAAGAATACCTCCAAAAGAATCTCTGAGCAACCTAGTCAATTTTGAATCTCGAGTAGGGACGTGCGGACTATTTTCAGCAAGTGCATTAATGCACTTTCCAAGTGCCGTAAGTGACAGGTTAATGAATTTTGCCTCCTCCAAAGTAAGCCCTTCACTGCCTGGAAGATAAGATAAATAAATGGTTTTTTAAAGAAAAGTAAAGTGGCTGTATAATTGAATGCATAGATAAACATCCAAAGAACAACTGAACCAATATTGATTGCCCCGATACATTATTAATTGACACTCCTTGAAGGTTACAATATTAAGACATAAGATGCATTCGTAGCTTCATCTCAGGTCTTCAAATATGGTCCATACCTGATTTGTCAACTCGTTCTGAGCCTGCAAGATCTACTATAAGAAGTTTGCTCTTTCGTATTGTTGGCGGTCTCTGTCCTCTAGGTATGCCATTACCATTTTCAGCTTGAACTTGAGATGTTTCTGCTTTGCATTTTTTTACTTGAACCTGAAAATGTACATAAAGTCAGTCACCTCAAGGGCTTTATAATCTCCAAACTTCTTTATACTCTTAAGACAACTATTGCCACACAATACATGTCATCCACATAGATTCCCATACTAACACTTAGGGGTTGACCAGTAGGATAATTCTTAATTGCAAAGGTTTGAGGTATGCAGTATTTCTTTGGATAGCATTTGTAAGTTAGAAACATTGGGAAAAACTATTTCCCAGTAACCTTGCTCAATCCTCATATTTGAACATCATATAATCCTGGACAAACAAGCCGCCAACAGAAATCTAACCAGCAAAATTGCATGACTCCGAGAAGACTCCGTGTTCATTTTAGTGTTAGCTGCAATACGATTAGTTTCTCCCATCAAGAGTAGTTCTACAAAGCTCCTCTGGTTCGTTATCTGTACGACAGTAGCTCCAGGAATTGAGATATCCCCTGTCTTTGGATCTTCAGCAATTGGTATATTGTCTTTTTCAGGTGCCAGAAGATCCTGAACTGTTTCCATGTAAAGCTGCCAATGAAAGCCCATTGAAGTGGTAAGTACAGAGAGCTTAAGATCTGATCCAAGAATTAAGATGAAGCATAGCCAGTGAATCTGGTAAGGAAAAACTTCATTCTCAGCAAAAATATTGGAAATTATGCATTCCTGTCAGTAATAAATCAAAAGTTCTTAGCTCAAGCAGAGGGCAAAGAGCATAAGTTATTTTGTTCCTATGTGCCAATGGCTCCACTCCCTGAATCAAGGAGAGTGTTTGGATCTCTCTAAATAAGTAAGAAAACATTAATTTGTCTGTATCCAGCCTTTGGGTGATTAGTTGGTGATGGGTAATGTTATTATCTGCCTATGCGCAAAAGGCTCAGCCTCTGCTGATGTCAAAATGATAGTGTTTGATCTCCATTTAAAAAACAAAAAGATGCATATGCTATTGCATCATTCAAGTGTTTATGTTAATTGGCTAGAGTTTTCTTTTTTTCTTTTTTTTTTTTTCTGAGACATGAAAATTTGCTATCACAACTCCACACCTAAGAGTTCATTTTTTCGCCTAAGCTTCTTGCAGAGTTTGGTTTAGAGAACGGACGTTTGCATTGCCCCTTTGGTAAATCTTACTTCCCTTGCATTTAGCTTTGTATCTTTATCACTATCAGCAAACACATTGAATCATTGAAATGTTTATGCTAATTAGCTAGAGTTTTTTTTTTTTAATTGAGGCATGAAAATTTGGTAGCAAAACTCCACACCTAAGAGTTCATTCTTTCACCTAAACTTCTTGCAGGGTTTGGTCCAGAAAATGGACGTTTGCATTGCCCCTTTGGTAAATCTTACTTCCCTTTAATTTAGCTTTGTATCTTTATCACTATCACCAAACACAGCACTACAATAATATATAAGAGTGTAAACAATACCTGTAGGTATGACACTTGCACTGAATCACACTCTGGATTAATATCTGCTATTATGTCCTCCATAGCTCGGACCATGATACCTCTATTGGCACTGTCCTCCTCATCAATTCTTCCTAATGTATAAGTTTTACCAGTACCTGTTTGTCCATATGCCATAACTGTTCCATTATATCCCTCCAAGACACTCTGCACAAGAAAGCAATCAAATGATTCAAATTGTTCGTATATCAAAAATAGGAAGGAAATGCATTGCTAACCTCAACTACAGGCTTGGCCACAACTTCATATACACGCTTTTGCGATGAAGTGTCTGAAAGAACCTCATCAAATTGATAGGTGTCACATTCCCAGTTATTTTTCCGCAGTTTTAACCGTTTCATCTGCATGTAAAGCACAAAATGGTAAAGAGAAATAGAAACTGAAGTATTATGCAGCTAAGAAATTATCATGTAAAACTCACCTCTGGTAGAAGCTCAACACAATCCCCAAAATCTGCATCTCCTGCCAACTCATCTGCATTCCTAGGACGCAGTCTCACTGCCACTCTAACTCTCCCAGCAACTGCCATGAAGCATTTTGTGAGCAAAGAAAAGGAGATCAGACTATAAACATAATGCAAAAGTTTACAGGTTAAGGTGATTGAAGGAAGCACATAGTCTATAATTGCAGGTGCAGTAGCCTAGCAAAATCTGTGTTCCATTTGGGATCCGTGAGGAACCTGCCTAGGATGTTTATGAGGAAATCTAGGAAATGCAAGTGTCCTTTATGAAATTTCCACTGTCGAATACTCCTTGAAAGAGGAAAGGATTTGATCGATGTGGAAAGCCAATATCATAATGTCAGAGGAAAGAGGTTACACTGACAAGCTTACCTCCAGTAGGAGCTGTGCTACTTCTTCTTGGTGCAGACCTGGGTCTACTAGCTCCATTTGCCCCAGAAGGTCTCATTGTACTGCCCGGCACGGACTTGTCCAATCCAGGAAAGGTTCGTGAACCCACGGTTAAGACATTCCTACTAGAAACTGCTGCCATATACCTTCATTCCTTTTGTATCACTTCACAAAATGCTCCAGTTTTCTATGAGCTTGCTATTTGATTTTGTCCATCTTATTTAGACATCCGAAGCGCAACTTTATTGCAAAAGCCTACCTGCATGTATCCCAAGGCTGCTTCCTGCTGTACTTAATGTAATAGTATTTCCTGTTTCATATATATAAGATATATACAGTGGAAAATGTACTCAAATCCTTCTCTTTCGAATTGTATCCTTGTATTTAATTACAACTTATTATCATGACAATTTGGAGAGCTTTGTTTCTTGAATCTCCCCAATGCTTAAAAAATCTGTTCCAGTACCTTGACGGCACAGACAATGTCACAATATTCCCACCAGAATAAAATGTAGTATCCGCAGACTACAAATAACTCAATGCAGGAAGTGGGTATTCAATCACTTCCTTCAGATCATCAATCCGGCAATAAAAGAAGAAAAACTAGCCTCATGTAGCCATTGATCTCAACCACATTAAAGGATCTGAAGACACTGAAGACGGGAATTCACAAAATTATGAAGCAAAACAATCATTGAAACTGCCAGGATGGGAGACGATGAAATCCGGCTTGAGAAAATATGGTTAGAATGACGAGAAAATGGGTAACTGGTGCATAACAAAAGATTGGGTTGGAAGAAGGGGAGTAGAGAGGCACTACTGCAAACATTTAGGAGGGATGAATGGATCAAGCAGAGCGACGTGCTCACGCAGATGCAAGAACAGAGTATAAAATTAAATGGGAGAAGCCGGGCTCTATGCCAGTGCCAGCATGGCCCACTAATAAGGCGCCACGTGGGATTGCAAATATAACTAGATCTATGAAGGTTAGTTTTAAAAATCATGTACAATGGTCCCCCACAATTTATTTCTTTTTTTTTTTACTTTTTTGTTTTTGTTTGGTTTGGTTTTTATGGACGATAAAAAATCTATTCTATTATATCCTATTCTTGTTGTCCAATTCAATTCGATTCATTTGTTCGATTAATTTTTTCGTGCCACGACCTATGTCGTGTTTACCATGACATTTCTAAGCTTGTGAGCTTGCAAGCTTAAGCTCTGTTCATGCCCCAGAGTGCCTTGCTCTCTCGCACGTCCGATCCGGTTTTACGCCTGTTACCTCCTCCCCCTTCATGCCCCCCTAGATGCCCTCCGTTTCTGCACGTCCAGCACATTCTTACGGCAACCTCTTCCCCCGAACAATCAGATGCTCTGTTACCAGTTGCAATTGCCCCCACAACATGCTTCCACTCGTTCCAGTTGTCTTTCTATTCTCTCAGTGGACCACATTCCTATAATCATATATGTTTGTCTATGGACCACACTGTTATCTGTGTCTGCTTTTGTACTTGGCTTCTTCTATTTGCCCCACACCTAAAGTTGCTGAACCCAAATGGGTGTGGCATTCATTAACGTGGGCATGGCAGTGCATTCTTAACCAATAAAGAACCTAGTCACATGAATTGCCCCCTTCTGCCTTTCTTATCTTAATATAAAGCTCTAGAGGGATCCATCAACACTTCATTGATGTAAGTGTAAATCTCTAAAGGGATCTATCAACACTTCATTGATGTAAGTGTCTTTATGTCTGCATGGACTATTGTTATAAATCTTAGATTTCTCTTCTTAAAAGACCATTTTATGGCTATCATTTCGAGCAATCCTTTTAGCATCATATTATATTCTATTCCAGATTAGGACCTCGAAGCATCCATACTATACATACAACTAATTCATGTATCTATGAGTATATGAAACAACTAGCAAAAGAATAATAGTCTTGAATTGCTGAATTGTTTTCCCCCAAATAGTTAGACGCATTCTAGATGTAAGAAAATACGAGTATCATGTTTAATACTTTCATAAAGTATATAAAACGTCTCCTTGTCTTAGCCATAAAGGTAGAGTCTATATTTTTATTATTTACATCCCAACTAGATTCATTAATAATCCTCTCAATAGTCGCTTGATTTCTAATGGAAGGGTGGAGGATATCATGGACATTGCACCTTCAATGATCAAGAAGCAGTGAGAAAAATAGCCCAAGATATAGCCATCCTTTATGCAAGAGAATGACCGAGAGCAAGTCATTTTGCGAAGCTCGACATGGCTTGCCGCTAAATGTAGTTCACCGCCACACCCAAGGTCACGAATTCAAACCTGGCCAATATCGGTCTAGTAATGGGGACCTTCAAATTCCATTGCCCGAGGTCACGGGTTCAAGTATGATCAATTGGTCCTGTGGTATAGACCTTAAACCTGCCATATGTAATGGATAATCACATGCAAAGCAGCTCCTAGCATAGAAGCGGAATGATCGCGCCTACCATATGTAATGGATAATCACATGCAAAGCAGCTCCTAGCATAGAAGCGGAATGATCGCGCCTAGACGTGCATTGGCTTCCTTGTGATCTGTAGAATAAAGTGCATTGGCTTCCTTTGAGAAGGGCGTTAGACGTATGGAAACCTGTGTCATGTTGCCAATCAATTATATTCACAAGTCTAACATAAATTAGAGCATATTCTCAAGATGGACATATATTAGAGCAGACGTGTGGAAACATG
>JAANSK020272435.1:0-11544 GCA_011763485.2 Isoetes engelmannii
AACCACTGGGGCAAAACCGTCCGGACGTTTATGGATAGTCGCTTCTACCCATTTATATGGTCATCATCAGATCGCCCCCACAGCCCGAGATACCCCAAGGAGAGGAACGTCACAATGGCCGCTCATATCTTGGGCCCTCTGGCAATGGAGTGTGAGATGTATGCATCGACTGTACGTTAGTAATGACTTTTAAGAGCTCATGTATCAACATGTCTGGAGGTAAGTGCTCAATCTCCAACCAACGTGGGATTTTGATCCCCGACATTTGGTGAGGAGAGAAGGCAGGTGAATAGTATTGATATAGAATGTAATCCCCCATAAAAGAGACTGTTGCACGAGACATTATCTTGTCTACTATCTCTTTGCTGAAAGAGGATGAGAAAGAAGTTACCCCCCAAAGCCTTTAGCGATTCATGTTGAGGTAGATTTATCTTCTTTAAGTGTATCGAGAGCCAAAATTCTAGATTACGAAAGTCCAAGAACCCTCATTTGAAGAAGCCTATGACTGATCGTCACACCAGGTTCTCTACGAACTTCACGTGCATGTCAAGATCTATTTCTGCTATTGGAAGATTAGACTCATCGTCTACTTCCATGTTACTAGCTTCATCTGTACTGCTTTTCAAGGATTGGTCCTTATTTAGTTTGCCCAGATCCTGGGAAAAACCTGCTACTATTTTTAGAGCTGTATCTACTCTCATAGTCCTGACTGTTTCTATTGGTAGTTTATTCTTTATCCACTCTAAGAATCTG
This sequence comes from Isoetes engelmannii, assembly GCA_011763485.2. NCBI lineage: Eukaryota > Viridiplantae > Streptophyta > Lycopodiopsida > Isoetales > Isoetaceae > Isoetes > Isoetes engelmannii. Next base: position 754 of record JAANSK020272435.1, read on the forward strand.
GGTTTATTCACTCTTGCAATAGTATCTTTACTCTTCCAAGCCTCCCTAACATTATTCCATGTACCTCCTACATCCTTTCCTCCAGCCTTCTCTTGCATCTATGTATTTTCTAAATGCCCATCATTTATTATTGAACCCCTATATTGCTCATCATTTTCTCCATGACTTGTACCTTCTTTTGGGTAAAACAAACTTTTGAGGGCAATGGACAGAGGTTTACCTGGTGCCAGATATGTCACAAACTTAGTTTGCAGTGGGGCTGTTTGTGCTAATCTCGCTGCCTCTTTGTGTTTCCCTTCCTCTATTGCCCCTATCGATGTTGCAGATTTACGCTTCAATGCTGCTAATTTGGCATTTGCTTTTGACATTTGCTTCTCTTACTTTTCCAAGACCATCAGATGCTGCTCCTTCCATCTCTAAGTCTGTCGTACTTTGCTGAGTGAAATTCTTCTTCTCATGTGCGGCATTTCCTGCCCCAAAGACCACGAATTTCAATTTTTGTAGTGCCCCAAAAGCATTCACACAGGCTTTGGAGGCCCTATTCTCACTTCCTTTTATCAAACTCGCATTGCTATTTGGACTCTCTACCAGGCTATGATCTGTATGATTTATATTGTGTTGGCTGAAGCTTCTTCAAAAGAAACTGAGTTAATACTAAACAGAAAAGAATCCTGGTTTACCGTATTTGGAGCAAAAGCTCCAAGAGCTGGATTGGATTTTTCGAAAGTCCCAAATACTGGGACGGATACGTTGGGCGCTGCAGAAACTGGGGATGATTTCCCTGGGCCCCAGAATCCCGTTGCTGAAGCGCATTTGCAGAATCCGGAGGGGGGCTTGGCGACCTGCTATTTCCACCTGGATCATCCCCCGTGGGGTTTCCGCCTGCCCCGACACCGGCCGCCAAACCTGTGCCCTGTTTTCTCAACCCAAAATCGGGCTGAGATCAAGCCTTAAATTTGAATGGGAGCCCTAGTATTTTCTTGAAGGCAGTTTTTAACTTGCCATTCAATTTGAAGGGCACACTTTTTGTGTGCCATTCTTTTGTATGTCCAAGTTTTTGAAAGACATTCAAAACTTAAACCATAAAAATCATAAGGAAAAAACATCGAGATTATAGATAATATATTTTAAGTCTGATAACTACAAAAGACCCAAAATAACGCATAGTCTTAGTAACAATAATATGTTTCACAATGGCACAATGTGATGTTGCTTGTCTTCCATCCAAGTAGCAAAAATCAGATCATAATTTGCATCTCCCACATCAAGTGCAGACAATGATAAAATCATTAAGGTCTCAAGAGTGGCCAGCTTTACACTTTCCCATAAATCATCTTTTACCATGTTTTGTTATCTACCATGCTCACATTCCATTGTACCTGCCGGAAGAACAAGAATTGCTTGCCATACTTTCATCACCTCAACGTCAAGGTTAAAATCATTTCGCCTATAAGCTTGCATCCTACAATGCTCTCATATTTTTACAGCCATGTTGCACGATTAATGTCACTACAAAGGCATAAGATTGTCCAATACATTTCTCAACATCGACAAATACATATTTACCTTCACTAAAGTTGTTGCACAAAGTTCTTGTCCACCTTTCAGTTTCACCTTTCATTTCCTTCTCATTGCTTGCACTGTCATGCGATTACACAAGCTATATCCTTGCTCCAATTACAGGCAACAACTAGGCATAGCTTTACAATTATAATTCTACGAAATGCAAGAAATACTTCAGACAAATTGCCAATGCAAGAAAGGAAAGTCGTTATGCAATTTGATGTTCAAAATTGAAAATATTTATGGAAAAAACAAAGTAGCCCAATAAAAAAAACAAAAATCAATCTTGTTTAAGAGACAAAATAACTTCAAATACCTTGGTGCTGAGCGTCAAATTGCATATCAAACTGCTCAGATCATTGATGATTAATAACAAATAAAATTGTAAGTATATAAATATAAGCAAAAATATTTTTTTTTTTTTTTCAAAATCATGGCCATTCTAGGGAATGGCAATTTTTTCCTAAGCTTTTCCATTGAATGGTAAAAATTTTCCCTCGCCATTCTTAAAAATGTCTAAAAAAATTTAGCCATTATGTGCGTGGCTAGGACCGCCAAGAATGATACGGAACACTTCAAATTTAAGGGCTTGGCTAAGATAGTTTGAGCGAGAGTGTTAGGTGCAATTTACAAGATTCCCCCAATAAACCCAATACCTAATATCCAGACCCAGGGCGGGAAGAGGAGGAACCCTAAAGTTGCCGCTGCGCATCACACTGCCCCCAGCTATGGCGACCACCAAAGTTCAAAGGATTATGACCCAGCCAATCGTAAGTGTGTGTTGCTTATTGTTTTCTGCAGAATGATTCTGTACTGCAGTACTGCAGTATGTTTTTTCAATGTTCTTCCTGCGTTACCTCTTAGAAACTGAAATTTTTGACATCTTATTTTACTTGCATGTTTACTCAACGCTTCTCCAGAATCTTATATTTCGTTTCCTACAAAGTGTAAGATATCTTTTTCGTTTTTGTTTTCGTGTTATTTCTCTTTAAGGTCTAGGGTTTGTTGAACGATACGACCTTTTAAGTTATGTCGAAAGTTTGTTTGGGAGCAAAAGTCTCTTAACTCACCACTTGGACAGTCCATGAAAGCACAACAGAGTATTTAAATCCGGCTAAAACGGATGCGGGTCATGCATTTTAGATGTCTTACTTACAATCAACGGGCATATTGTCTTAATCTGCTATAATTTTTTCCACTAGTTTTATTTCTTTTTTGTATAATAAAAATCTGAATTTGTCTCTATTTGTATAAGCACACGGCTAATATGAAAATGGTGTTTGTATCAGAAATCGAGAATTCAAATTTGGCTTTTTGAGCAGAAGGATATGCGAATTGAAGGGCGCATTATTGTAATGCAATGAGATCAACATTGCTTAGTATACATTGTAAATCTATTTATTAAATGCTGAAGAGTTTCTTATTAGCAGGGCTTTGATGAATACATGAATATTGTTCTGGATGATGCTGAGGAGGTCTCGTTGAAGAAGAAAACGCGCAAGACATTAGGTACAGTGCATCCTTTAGCATTGTGTGGAGTATTTTTTTTTTAACATTTGTTTTAATTGCTGCATCACAGGTCGAATTCTTTTGAAGGGTGATAATATCACATTGATGATGAACACGTAAGCTTTATTTTAGTTATGGTCTTCTATTTTTTGTTACCCAATTTATGCATGCTTATACATATCTGTTATGCAGGGGCAAATGAGTAGAGTGGTATATCAGTTTCTTTACTTTCTGGTACAATTTGATACAATGTTATCATTTTGCACTCTTATCTGTTACCATTAATGACTCTGGGCAATGGTGAGAACAGATCAGATCAGTGGTTCACAAGAGGCAACATGATATCTCTTGGCTAAGTAAAATATAACACTGTAGTTATATCGCGGTGTAGTAGTTACAGTTCATGGGCTGTGCCCTTGTCTAATTTTTTTTTTTTTTTTTAAGGTGAAAATAATAATAAGCAGGTCAAAAAACACAGTACTACTTTGTATATTTTCAAAAACTGCAAACCAACTTTAACTTTCTGATAGTATTATATACCTGTTTTGCTAATTTTCTTTGGCACATGGATCTCAATCCTTTCCATTTCTATGCAAAGAGCACTTTATCGCTGCTTCTAAAAACAGGAATTGGAAGTAGGCCAGCTCAGAACTGAAGTTATAAGCATTCATAAACTATAAACATTCAGATACATGTAGAGGCCAATAAATATTTAGTAAAAGTACATACTTAGAGTGTAGCATGAACAAAACACTTGTACATGCTTTTCACAAAGACACAGCATCTTTCAAACTAATCCATCTTTGCCTCTTGCTGCTTCCAGGAAGACACATCATCTTCCAAACTAATCCATCTTTGCCTCTTGCTGCTTCCAGGAGTGCCAATGTCATAACGACGTCTAATAGCATCCACCTCACATACTTCCCCTTAGCAGCAAACCCATACACAGGTTCAGATGTGCACGCATCATTGTATGCTCAGAATTTACACCGTGTCTATCTAGTACTTGCATGGATGCTTTAATCTGTTCTAGTGTTCTAGCCAGTGCAATTTGCAACTCTTGCACAATAGTGCAGACATTCCTGATAGAGCTTTCTGCTTCAGTTATCACATGGACTAAATTCACATTCTCTGGCTTTTCTACATACTCAATAGCGCTCCTGGCCTCCGAATGAGTATCCTCACTACTTGTCACTAATGAGTATGACTTCCTAGTTGCCAAAGAGCAAGGAAGAAATAAACTTGTCAGCCACACTGAATCTAGAGATGTAAGATAAATAGAAGCATATAACCATATCACATGGCGTCAAATTCATAATCGCGAAAGTCAAGAGGTATGCAGGAGGCATTTGGCTCAGGAATGTGCGGAAGGGATGGAATCACTCCGCTTGATGCAGGAATGAAGTCATCTATATCACTCCCATCCCCCACACCTTCCTGCACGTCCTCGAACATGTCTATATCATCCCCAATACGACGTCTTCTCTTCTCGATGTGCTCAATTGACACGATGTTTGGATGAGTTCCAAAAAGTGCCATGCGAACATCCTTGTATACACACTATTCCGGTGCGAGTAGGATCCGCCACACTGCTTTATAGAGAAGCATACGCAGAATTATTGGGTAGTATCCAGGAGCTAGCAAGCCTAAACTTGGCTAGCATACACCGGACAATATGAATGAAGTGCGTGCTTCTAAATCTTCCTGAATGATACCACAGATAATGTAAGGCTCTAGGCATTATAATGCAATCATGCAGCATGATTATGTGCTTTATATCACCAGCTCCGTACAACGCATACAACTCCTTGCCAATGTCTATCTATTCTGGAGTCACATTGTGCAAAGACACTCTAAAGTGGAGCTTGCCCATATCCTCAGGCAATATCCCACGATCAGTTAGAAGCAATGGAGTTTACTCCCAATGAAGGCTTTGTACAATATCATAGCACCTGCTGGCCTACTATGATTCCAGCCCAAGAAGTTTTTTATCTTCACATTGACACTTGTTGCTGTCGTGACATCTATTCTCATCATTGATTGCACATGCAGGTGATCTAGAGAGGATCCCTCCTCTAAGGCCACCACTTCTACTTTGCAATTTTCTTTCCGGAACTACACCATTCTATCGTACAGGGACATGGGCACATCGACACCACCAAATACCATAGTGACAGAGACATCTATGAGATTCGAGGCATCAACTACTTCTTCTCCACAACCACCTGCCAGGTCCCCTCCAGCATGCTCTGCAAACATGCTCGGAAGAGTCCTAGATCTCCACGTCCCGCCTTCCTCCCCCTCCTCTTGTGGCATACGTTCTGCCGTGTCCCTCATCCTCCAACAAATCGGCCAGCTCTGCCTGCAAGCTACCAGGCTATTCAATTCTAATTTTCTTGCATCTCCCTTGTGCAGTACCAGCAAATCACCCTCCTCCTCACTCCCTTCCCCTTTTGCTACTCTGCTTTGCACATCCCCTTCTTGCAAATTTAGGAAAGAGGAAAGGCCCCCGATCCTCAAACACCTCTAACAAATCATTGCCCGCATAACATGGCTTCGTCACTCCCCCTGCACTACAATCTCCATGCTGCCTGGCACACTCAACTGATTCCGCATTCGCCTTGCCTGCATATCTGCCCTGCCCATCTACCAAGACATCACCATAAGCTGTTGGTGCATCAGTCCAAGGAACCCTCATCTCTCTCTGCACAGGTGTGACGCTCCCCAGTCCTATATGATGCTCCCATCGTATAGATACTGAAAATCCCCTTTTCGGTGACACTATCACCAAGAAAGGCCCTCCTTCTAACTCGGACCACTTGTGATGGCCCAAGTGTCCAAGTGAAGGACATGGAGGTGTCATTGGTCCCATTTCTCCACTGGGATATCCTATACGACGGAACCATACATACATGTTAGCACAAGCTACAATATGTATAAATAATATACCACCTCGAAGGGTGGCCCATCCATCATCAATACGAACATCAACATACATCAAATGACATTCACAATGCATCATAAATGAGGGTTCTATCACGGGCTCAGACTCATAGGAGTTAACAGACGGTCAGGGCCTTAAGGTTGTAGCAGACAGAATCATGACTATGGCGTTGGCTGACATAGAACATTGGCTAGGGTAGTCCATTCTATCCACCTCTCATGTGCATACTTTGCAGATAGGGTATTATAACGTGATTGTAGCCTTTCGAAGATGTAAATCTCATGGAGTCACCCTATGAGACCTACTCTAGGTTGCATCTCCCCGGTTCGATGAGGCAGGAATGGGACAAGTCCTTTCCAGGAGCATAATGTCTCTATGTGTGGCTAGAGGATGTAGCCTCCATCAGGCGACTCACACCCATACCCGACTTAACCCTCCAAAATCCATAGGTCGAGATCTCCCACACCTATCGAGTCCATCTGACCCAGGGGGTGTTAGACCCATACTCGGCCCACACTCAGTGATCGACTATAAGCCTAGCACACCAAAACGATAGCCAACAACAACTAGATCCCATTTCCACTTCACCATAAGGTCCGTTGTATGGTGCTCAATCACATCATAACATCTATAGCCAGATGGGCTCTATGCATGCCACATTTATTGGGATTTATAGGGTTCTAGCTAGAGACATCTACTACAATTCTAGTGGCCCTTTTAGGTCTTTACCCTCCCTTAATCCCATAAGCACAAGAGGTGCAGCAAAGAACTACCTTTAATCCATTCATAACCTAAGATGAATAACAAAAGATGTAATCATCCATCTAAGCAAACAAGGGTCAATTCCTATCTAGAAATCCAAGCTATCTAGTCTGCTAAATGGTATCCTCGCTAGAATTGTTAGCTAGAAGGGTCTCCATGTTTTTGATGGGAATGATTGCTCCTCCTCCTCTCCAAACTCCCCCAAATCGATTTGGGACAAATTGGGGTGAAGCCCTAATTTGATTAAGTCTATTTTTGGTAGGTTTTCCTTGTCCAATTGAATTGGACGAAGTGTCATCTAAATTAGTTATTATTAGCTAATTTAGTATTTTAGCCCTTTTTAATATTAGGTTAAGCCCAAATTTGAATTAGAGTTTAGGGTTAGGTTTCCCCCTTAACATTAATGAATTAACATAGCTAACCCTAACATATGAATAATTAATGCACCATTAATTATTCATAGTGACATGTCATGTATTTATATCCAAAAGGGCATATCAGAGGCTATGTCCATCGCGATCATCTCGAAAAGACTAAAGTAAGGTGTTGTGTTCATCAACAAAACGCCTATGCACCAGCATCATCAGCGGTGTAGTGTCACTCAATGACAGACCATCAGCAGCTCTAGAAGAGATCATCAACACATCTAATAAATATATTCGAGCGGCATCTACATCCATTGATGCCATTTTACTCAATGGTAGATTATCAACAATTCTATTAAAAGTTATAGAATGCTAGACCGTCCACACTTGTAGTTGCTGATATTCGTACAGGGCGTCCATCGGAAGGCTCGGACCATTGAATGTCGATTTGGGGCAATCTTGGCCATCGTGAGATGCGACTCGATTCTTAGTAAGTTTTAGTTAAGTGTCAGTTTGAAATACGGAATGGATGCAAAGGTTGAAGCGCATTGTATACATATTCGAGCAGATGCATTTGAAGGTCCTCGCCGCCCGATGGACACCTTGTAAGAATATCATCAAAAAATAACCCCCGGGGGGGGGGGGGGCTTTAATTCAATGGTTCAATATTTTAATATGACAGTTGCCCCTTTCAATGGTTTAATGTGCCATATATGTACGAAATTTGTATGGATAATGGTAATGAATTTGTACAAAAATTATGGTATTTGTACGAACTTTTTTCGGGAGTCCCTTCAGGGGCCAAATGTAACATTACAACATGGGAAACCTTCTACTAGAAATGGGATTGGTGAAAAGAAGACAACATTCAATGTACATACAAGTATTATTCATTCAAATGTGCATGTCATTCATTTTAAACCATACAAATATTATTTTGTAGGGGGTTGGGATGGCCCATTCTGAAGTCATTTGGGTTTTGTGATATTCAAAACAATGTCCTTGCATAAAGACAGCATGATGGTGTACATAAAGCAACTAGAGCAAAAGCTTGTGATATCTATTATCTCGAACAATGTAAAGAAGGCCAACATGAGAAGCCATCTGTAAAACAACTTATTATCCAGCTACAGAATCGTTAAAGCAAAATAAAATTTGCAGCAACCATACCAGCGTTGTGAAAGCCCTATAACTTGGCATCTTAAAAACAATAGCTTCTCTCCAAAAAAAGGAGTTTCTCAAATATCACAAAAAATGGTATATCGAAGGACAAGGTGAATATAAAGCCCACGAGGAGCCACCTACAAAAGAGCATTTTATGCAAGCATAGAACCATTATGCAGTTATCATGCATTTGATCATCTCTCTGACTTGCACAATCTTTCCAGTGCCGTAGTCAATGGAATCAACTTTTTTCCTACAGATCCCAGACATTTAACCTGCCAAACATAAAATAAGCTTGGTTTTAAAATGCATTCATGCAATTAGCTTCAAGCTATGTTGAAGATTGATATGATTTTGCGAAATGCGCATAATGTTACAACAAAAAATCATCAAAGACACCAAATCTTCCCTTTTGAAAGAAAGAAAGACATCAAATATAACACAAAGTATAGTGACAATGTTCTTATTGAGTGATTCATGGACCATTCATCTTTAGCACTACAAGGTAAGATTGTATTTCATTTTTAAGCTTGAAAGTAGTTGCTAAGATATAACCAACCTTGTGAGATGTTGCCAATCTGATGTACACATATCAAATAAATGGGCAAACTATATTCTCAATACAAAACATACAATAGTTTAATTACCTTCTTCTTGGGTCCTATTTTAGGACGTCTTGCATGCTTCAATTGATAATAATCAAGCCAATTTTGCATATGGTCTCTCTGACGGACCAAGTTTGCAAGATACTTCACATCGTAAATAGCCTGCAATGCTTTAGTAAAGATCATGAGATGCTTCATTTCAAATAACAGCATGTGGTATAAACATTTCTGCACTGTTAATCCACACAATGTAATAATTACCTGGTAGCCAAGTTAATAGTTCGGGTGGTTGACCCGGACAAAAAGGCCAATGTGAAGGCTTATTGGCTCATCTGGATCAACTGGAATTTGTTGAACTAAAACCTGCAATCAACAGTGCATTAAATTATTTCAAATTATGAATTCTTAACCCGCTTCATCATGGAGGTAATCACCATCAGTAAAGTGCCACCGGTATACCAAAACTATATCGAACTAGCAATATGGGTATCACCAATTCAGTCAAGCTATGAGTCTAATTGGAACAAGCAAGATCAACGCTACTGTGTTTTGTGACTTTAAAGAGGATTCTAGAATTCCACGCATGCGAAGCATAATTCATCAATTGCGACTACCTTTGGAGCATACAAAAATGGCTACTACTAAATATGCAGTAACTCTATGCATTATGTGCTTAAAAAACTGAAATTTATTATGACATGCTCAAAATATCAGCGCACATTTCCTATTAAGTCTCTAGTGTCATGACTACGAAGATCAAGTCAGACCGCTCAAGGACTTGCATAAGCATAATCTCATTACCAGTCCCATGTTTTCTATCGGGCGTTTGGTGCCCATCAGGTTCTGGCCTCTCGCTATCTTTCCTTATTATCTTTCTGTCATGTGTTGATTCTACATAAGGCTTAGCCTAACATAACTACAATTTTTGATATGCGAACTTTGCTCCAAGCAGACCCTATTTGAAGCTCTTCCATGCGAGGACATGGTGTTTTTCCTTTGGTCAGGGATTCGCCATTAATTACATTTGTGCCTGGTCATTATGGCTTATCGACACAGAATTATACACAAAATGGGAGCAGAATATGAGTATGGAGTCAGGAGGTTACTGCCAAGCCCTCTCAATTCGAGTCCTATTTTTCTGTGTGTTTGTTAAAAATTAGTGCAACAAACTTCAAACTAAATGGTGGAAACAAAAGTTAGAAATGGTGGAGCTTGTTACCTCTGGAACGCCCTAAAGCCAAACTCTGAAGTTCAGACTTCGGCAAGCATAGCTTCTCGAAGATTGAATAGCCTTCTTCGGATATCACAAAATTGATTCGATTTGCCATGGAGAATTCGTGCAGCTGCTGCCTGCTCTAACTGCCAAGAAATTGCCAGAACAGTGCTTGGGGTAGACAATCCTAAAAATGGCATGCTCGATACTTGCAGAAAACACCATGTACATACATCAAAACAATACATACATGGGTCATCCTATAGTAAGAAAATGCCAAAGAATAAAAAACGGATAGTGCACACTCTATAAATACATATTCTATACGGCAAACTATATACATGTTCTGAATTATATAAAAACCATCACCCATGTATAGCTCAAATAAAGTTTTCAATATCGATACGTCATCAATTAAATCATCAAATATGTGCATTTCAATAATCATGAAATATTTTCAAGCACATGGAAATGTCCTATCCCACACGGAGATTGCTACACAGATAGAGCCAGAGCCAGTAGAGACATCCTCCATGGGTGCTGCCACACAGACCGCACCAGCATCCCCTACGGATAGTCCCCACACCAGGTGTCCAGAGCGTAATGAGAATCCAGAGGACAGAGCTTTGCATTTGCGGATTGTAGGATTGCCAGAGTCTACTAGTG
>JAANSK020272446.1:0-11543 GCA_011763485.2 Isoetes engelmannii
AAAAAACTATGTTAAGTTTCTTAAGATAAAGGGAGAAACAATTAAGTCCTTAGAAAGAAGACCTTCAGCATCAGGGCCTCCTTAGCCTCATCTGGAGTAAGCTTTGAAGGAAAGCACACAACATTTAACCGCTCTATTTCTGCCTCGACAGACAAAAGGTGTTCCATCAATGTAGCGCATTTCTGTTTCACCGGCGAGGACTTCATAAGCTTCTGCAATGAAACTAGCGACATAAACAGCCACATTCAGAGCAACCCCTTCAAAATGCGAAGGCATTACCTGCTCAAGTGATCTGATAGAATGGTTGATATCCCTTATTTCACATTCTAAACTCTCAAGTTCTGATACCATGCCCTTGTTCTCACTTCTTAGGTCAAAAAAATGTGTCTTTGCGTCTGGAGCCTGCATTCACTTCTTATGTATATATATTACTACAACAACATGTAGATAACAAAGAGTGAAAGTACGCACTTCCTTGACCATTTTGGCTTCAAGGTGTGTCTCAAGGATTTGGATTTTATCCTCAAGTTCTTTGGCTTCTTGTTCTTTCCTGCAGGTAAAAAATGAGACCACCACCAAATTTTTCATCAGCACTAATTAGACCTTGCCTTATGGGTCATGAACCTATGTTGAAGCTGTGGTCCATAATTTATCATTTGCTCTTTTAAGCATAAGATAGCTATGATAATGGCATGCTAAAATCCATAACTGCGCCAATAGGTGTCCCATTAAAGCCTAAGAATTTTGGAGTATTAAATGCCTTGATATATAGAGAGTCTGGACGTCTTCCTAGTGCTTCCATCGATTGAGATACAGAAGCGGCGTAAATTATCCACATGCTCATGAGGCCTATTATTTATCTGACCTGCAATGTAGGATCTTGTCGATTGAGTGAGACAAGTTTATTCAGAATAGCATCAACACAAACTCCACATTGCCTGTTCCTTCAAGTTCTTCAACTGTGGTGGCTATGTAATGGCACACCAAAAGGCAAGTAACTTGGTGCAAGAGGACTTGGCTTGCAAGCAGATCCTGGTTTCGACAGGGAGCTGGTCCATCCTCAGTTTCTAACATGGTATCAGAGCCAATGTTGGCTGGCAAAGTTCAGTGGGACAGAGGAAAGGGCTTAGTGGTGTGCCCGTTAAGGTGAAGGGTTGGGAATTTATGTAATGGAAATGTAATGCGGTCACCTAAGACTGTAGCTCAACTTTAAAGCACACTGCCAGTTCCTCGCCAGTTTTTTAGAATGATCACAAGCATAGTAAATGGAACGTTACTACAAAAGATGAATATAATGTCTTGCGTGCTGGAAAAACATGACATCTGTGATGGATTGTTTAGAATGACAATATGCTGCTGATAAAAGCGTCAGCAAACAGAGCTCAAAAGAATACTCACGAAAGTATGGATGCTTATGACGGGCCTTGCACTTGTTGCAAGACTGGAAGGGCTGGAATTTCCACCAAATGGATTTAAAGTCTGCATTTACCAAAATGCCTGCAAAAAGTGGCCTATCAGGCTTTGCCTGGAGAAGCCTGTTTATCATTTGCAAAAGGCTACATATGTTCTCAGGAAAGGTCTTGGAACCAGAAAATTCATCAATGGCTTATTGAGAATGGGTAAGACTTATCCCACCAGTTCCAAGAGAGCATGCAAGCAAAAACATGCAGAAACCCACAGGCACTTTTCAGCCCCATTGTTGAAGAAGATCAATGCTCTCATTCCACCCCTTCATCTTGCCAAAAAATCAAACCTTAGCAACTAGTAGAAACTAACACTCCCAAAAATATTGATTAGAAGGAAGGTTGAGCACTATCATTATTATATTTCTCGAAAATAGATGCTAAATGAGGAAACGAACAGGATGCATAAGACAATGGACGAAAGAAAAATTGGATAAGAAGTTAGAAACTGCCTGAAGACCAGCAAGTACATATGAAGTGTTAGAATAGGTAGTGTAAGCCAAACACAACTGAAGAATTAAGTAGCTAATTACCTATACTATCAGAAGACAACTTAAAAGAACATTCATTAAATTCCGATGCATTTTCACCTACAGTGTATGCTCCAGAAAGAGCTTCTCCATTTTCTCCCTTCCTTTTATATTTTTGTCCTTCAGAGATTCAACTTGTTCTTTGATGTTATCAACCTTGATCCCCGTGCTCGCCTATACACGCCGTAGAGGTGAATAAGCCAATAGTTGAACTGGAGTATCAAACCAAGTTTCATAGTGCAAGATATTTTCAAAAAGCTGGAACATGCTGGTGTCACAAAGGCATTTTGAGTTGGCCATGGATAATTGAATAGATATGTGATTAAGTTTAAGAGGCCAAAGAACCATATGAACAGTGAAAAAACAGGTCTAAGAATTTAAGGAGACTTAGGGCAGAAAGTAAAGAAACTTTATGGAAGCAATGGGAAGAAATAGCCAACATGAGTGAAGGCTTTCAGTATAAAGCATACAGCGAAGATACTGATAAAGACAAAAAGTGATTACATCGGAGAAATTACAAGGGATGAACGTGGAAGGTGCATAGACCGAAAAACTTGGATAGTTGAGAATGGAAGCAGTACTATGGGGATTTTAACACCATAAACAAGTGACGATGTTATCTCATTTTGAAATTTGCTTATGATTCTTCAAGGACCAGTAGAGTCCTATTGTCTGAGGTAGTCAGAGGTAATGTTGTGGCACTGATGAAATGCAAGGCCTGTTTATTTTATTTGTCAGGCTGTAAATTTGCTGCCACTTTATGTTAAGCCGCAGCAAGTTATCCATAGTAAAATGACATATATAGCAAGATTTCAGTATTATATAACCAAAACTTTGAATTGGAAAAGTTCTTTGCAAGATCAAACAAGTTTCCCTATAAATTAAAACCGTAACAGAAACAGAAAATTCCATATCCATTTTTGGCGACGTACCTTCTCAACCAATATGTTATAATCACCGAGCTGAAGCTTTAAGGAACTAATCTCCTTCGAAATAATTTCTTGTCTGCACAAAATATAAGACAATGCATTACCATCGACACATCTTCAACCTAATACCATCTGTAAACTATGATTTGGAACTTCAATACATAAAGAAACAAGAAAAAAGTTAAACACCTACGTCTAAACACAACCCAACCACCAACATTAACCACTAGAATGTTGACCAATGACCAGAAGCCACACTATTATCTTTCATGCCATGAAGATGCTTACTTTTCCTCTAACTGAACATTGGCTGATTGCAACTTTTGCAAATGTTGAGTCTCCTCAATAATTTTGTCAATCTCTGCTTGTAATTCATGCTTTCTCGTCCTCAATTTTCCAACAAAGTATGACTTATCCAATATTTGCCTACCAGGACCTGGGACAGAGAACAGAAATAGTCTACTGAATAGCAGTAACAATGCAATTATTACTAAACTAGCGAGCTCAATTGAAGCCCAGTCCACATTCTATATGCTTGTTTAGTATACAGCAGCGCACTCACTGCAGTGTGAAAACTTATCAAATCAAACAGAATAACATTCTGGCATTGTGAAATATCATCCACAAAAATTCGTTAAATTGTTTAAAAGTGCCCAACATGAAAAAACCTTGGAAAGATGTTCTCATGCTCATCATTCCTTGCTGAGTCACTGGCCGAGTATCGACTTTGACATCTGCACCAGTGCCACCTCCTGCAAAAAAAATCCTCTCAATGATAGTCTGCCAAGACTTCAGAACGTGGTGATATGAAGATTCTAAAAAATGTGATTATCTTACTCAGACAGACTGACATTTTAACAAGTATGAGCTGCCATACATGAGCACATATGAAGTCAAAACTTGTGCCCACCATGAATATGGATGCAATGTGATGCATGATTTCTGGTCTTTCATGTTCAACCTAGAAAGTTGTATTTTTGGAACTGATCTTCAGCTAATTACTTTATGAAAATGAGTGAGGTGTACTCACAAGTACGAAAGGAGGCTTGAAAGAAGGGAAATTCCAAAAGGGAGAAACTGAAACCTGGACTGGCAGGGCGAGTACGGACGGTTCTTGCCGACGGCTGCCTGCTAGGACTTTGGAGGCGACGAACAGGGGAGCCATATCTGCTACCTCCGCCAATTGCTGGTGGAGGTGTCCCTGGACGCGGTGTGAAAGCTTGTTGCCGATCCTCCATCTCCGTCTCAAATTCTTTGCCAGAGTTGAACTACTACAAATACATACGTGGAAATAAGGTGGTAGGCTGAAGAAATATCTCAACCGTCCTACGGGGCAATAGTGGACCGGCTCCTAATAGTGGCTCGCCAAAAAGAAAAAAAAGGACCACTTTCTCAATAGTGCCTCGCCTGGCTTACACTATGGCAATGGGACGCAGTGCCTCAAGACTTATTGGAGAGCTCAATGGCTCGCCAGATAGAATGTCCAGGAGCACAGATGGAAATAGAGCCAGATCGCGACAACCTGAGGCATACCTTGACACTTGTTTCCTCAGCAAGCTTTGGGATCCCAGGGCCTTAGAGCATGTCAAAACATCAGATTACAAGCACCACATCAATCCCACACTGGAACGAGGCCCACAGCGCTGCCTGCGTTCTCATTTGCCCATGAAAAAACGCAGACTCACCGCCTCCATTCGCACAGGTTCCCACCATGAATTCAGACAGGTAGATGGATTGGAGAGCCACGCCAGGACAGGCTTTGTCAGTGCTTTCAAATGGGAGCCATTGAAGATGAGTGCCACACTTTTCAGAGCTGCCCGCCGTATAATCAGATCCGGACATGCTACACTCTGTTGGTCAAGGAATATTGCTTAGTGACGATCTGTGTTCCTTTTGTTTGAGAATCTGGCCGTGTAGCTTGGCCCCTAAAATAATATCGACATTCCAGACGACATGATGAAGTCAAATCGCCATTCCGGAGTCGCCATCCTGCACGAAAGACGTAGTACTTGGATTTCTACCTTGTAGCCCTTGCTTGCACCCTTGCTTGCATGGGATTCAACCAGGAGGATTTGGTGCTATGTCATCACGTACGGGAAGGATCTCAACGCCAAAAGATGGATCCGTAAGAATGCCCCGGAGGCAGTTTTTCCCAAAACTCTTCTCGAAAGGCCCCGATGACAGACGAGCGACTTCCCCACCCCGGAACTGCAAATTGACTCTGCCATCGGTCTCCGAACACCAGCATTACCATATGGACCGAGTCTCGTCGGCAGAAGACTGCCCCTTGGCTAGGTATCATCAACGGGCGCTCGTAGTCAATTACCTAGGTGGTACTATACTGCTTCGTGAGGGTCTGTGTTCCTTTCGTTTGAGAATCTGGCCATGTAGCTTGGCCTCCAAAAACATTTCGACATTCCGGACGACATGGCGAACTTGAATCGCCATTACGGAGTCGCCGTCCCGCTCGAAGGACATAGCGCTTGGGTTTTTAACTTGTAGCCATTGCTTGCACCCTTGCTTGCATCGGATTCGACCAACATTTGGTGCCATGTCATCACGTAGTGGCAGGATCTCGATGCCAAAAGAACGATCCTTAAGAACGCCCCTGAGGAAGTTTTTCCCAAAACTCTTCTCGGAAGGCCCTAACAACGGATGAGCGACTTCCCCACCCCGTAACTGCAAATTGACCCTGCCATCAGACTCAGAATGCCAGCGTTACGCTATGCACCAAGTCTTGTGGGCAAAAGACTGCCCCTTGGCCAGGTATCGTCAAAGGGCACTGAAGTCTAACACACTCGTAGTCAATTGACTTAGGTGGTACTTGGGAATACTTCTTCGTGAGAGTCTGTGTTCCTTTCGTTTGAGAATCTGGCCGTGTAGCTTAGCCCCTAAAGTAATTTCGATGTCTTGGACGACATGGCAAAGTCGAATCGCCATTCCGGAGTCGTTGTATTGCTTGTAGGACATAGCGCTTGGGTTTCTACCTTGTAGCCCTTGCTTGCACCCTTGCTTGCATCAGATTTAACCAGGATTTGGTGCCATGTCATCAAGTAGAGGCAAGATCTCGATGGCAAAAGACAGATCCTTAAGAATGCCCGGAGGCAGTTTTCCCCAAAACTATTACACTATGGACCAAGTCTTGTGGACAGAAGACTAGTTTGGCCAGGTATCGTCAAAGGAGCTGAAGTTTAACACACTCGTATTCAATTGGCCTAGGTGGTACCTGGGAATACTGCTTGGTGAGGGTCATGTTCCTTTCATTTGAGAATTTGGGCGTGTAGCTTGGCTCCTAGGGTAATTTTGACATTCCAGAGGACAAACGACTTGGCTGAAAGTACGACATCTAACTCATCTGGAATACTAACATCTAGATGAACTAGCTACCTATCTACACGAAATACTTGGTCCTGAAGAATTGCATCCTGCTCCTGGGGTCTCCATCTCTCACAGGTTCGTTGGAGTAGATGCTCCTCAAGCTGACGTGCTCACACTCTTGGGGCTACTTTGGTACATGCTGCTGTCAAAGACGATCCTTGAATCGGAACTATCGAGACGATTCGAGGTCCGGATTGATGGTGGAGCGAAAAGTGCGCTAGGTCTATGGTTTGGCCTTAAATATATTAGAGTTACATGTTGGCAGACTTGGCTCCAATGGGATGCTTCCACGTGGCAATATGTCTAAAGGGTGTGTCCATGTTGATAATAGATGTTCATACCTAGGGTTGGCTAAGTTATGTAGATAACTTGGCCTTGCCCCGTACTAGGTACAAGTCCTATAAGATGACTTGTATGGTGACATGGCCGTAGAATATACGTATTCATACCATATATTCTAGTGGAATGTCACAGGAGCATATGCATCTTCATGCGTGTCTCGTGCCAGGTCGATGAGTCTTATGGGAGCATATACATCGACTTGATTGTTCCATGGTTGGTGAGTCATATGGAAGCATATGCACCTTCATGGAATTTTGGTAGGCCATACAGACCGTTAATCTGGGCTCGCGACCTAGTTTGGAACTGCGGGTTCTTTTTGTAGTGTGACTGAACGTGTGATATTCTGGTTTGAAGCCCGATACTATAGATTGGCCAGGAGAAGGCGCTGGTGATGGCGCTGGGAGTAGGGTTTTGATGGCCAGGACTTTGATAGGTGATATTTCTCTTATCTAGTGTCAGATTTCTCTGTGCGTAGGCTCGTTGCACTTGCTTCAAGCTCTTTCTGTTGGTGTATAGCATCAACTATTTTGCGCTTATTTTAATGCGTAAAACTTTCTGGACCGGTTGCTGGGGGTTTTTGTGGCAGCTAGTTCATTTTTGTTACTTTTGTTCATCTTTTTTGTTTGCTCTTTGGCATCCATTCCAACGGTTTCAGATCCACCAGATAGACCTACCCCCAGGGGCCTTCTCCCAGGCCAGATGATCCTCGTGCTTGGCAAGGTTCAGATTTGGTATCTCGGCTTTCTTTCTCTTTTGGATTCGTAGGGATGTGGATCCGACTGTGTTCTCATCCTCTACTCCTAGAATTGCTAGGGTTAAAGCTACTCTTCAGACCCTGTTGTCTACAATCAAGGAAGTGTTGTCTTCCATCATTGAGATCCTTAAAGGAAGACATCATCAGAATGGATCGACGATCCCATCTGATGCTCTTATTGATTCTGTGATTGAGACATCAGGGATCCCTTTGGTGGAAATAGATAATGACGCTCATACTAAATGCGTGGAGAATTTGGCAGCTCACTCTGTAGTTGGTTACTTTACCGGTGGCTTTTTAGACTTCAAGAGGCTGATACGCTGGCTTCCTCAACACTTTTCACGATTCGCCTATCTGCTGATGGATCTTTGAAGAAGCTGGGTAAGAATTTCTTTTCGATCATGTTTAACTCCTCTGATGTTGTAGAGCAGCTTGTTTCCCGTGGTGTTGATATCCCATGGATACTGGTTATCTCCTCTATCAGTTCTACACGCCTGATTTTCTCCTCGTGTGGCTTCTGCTCTTAAGATGCCCTGTTGGTTCTCTATTCCTGATCTACCAGTGGATATACTCGTTCATGACTTTTTAGTGGGTATTGCAAATGGTTTGAGACATTTCCCACTCCACTCTTAATTTTGTGTATCCATTCCAGTTGGCCACTCTATCTCGGATTGTCTAATTGTTAGAAGTGGCAATTGCCATGAAAACTTTTAATGTAACGTTTGGATAAGCACTTTGTATAGGAGAAATGGACATAAATGGCTTGTAAATATGCAACAATTTCTCTCTATGATAATTTTACAATTACATGAATTAAGAATGCTGGTGTTACTTAAGTGCTCAGCCTTGGAGCTTTAGAGATGTTCTGCAGCTTTTAAAATGTTGATCATGGCATTTCGGGGATTTTATCTTTGATCATGTTCTGAATGTGGGAAACCCTACCCCTAAAACATTGTAATATACCACATATATTTACCCACATATAATACCAGTTTGACAAAGCCTTTAGCAATTACCATGTCATAATACCACCCTAGCAAACCTTATAAGAAGACCAAGTAGTTTAGCCACATATGGTTTTTAATGAAATTAACCCACAAGGACCCATTAGTTTTGTATAATGGTTTTCCAGTCATAACCATAGGAAAAACCATGTAATCGTTAATTTTGGATGCCTTGTGTAGTGGGGCACAAGGAACCACTATGCGAATTTTTTCTTCCACTCCAAGTGGGAGCCATGCAACCACCTTGCCTTTTTTCACTGCCTCCCCAGAAGACCATCAAAGACGGGACACCTTCAACCCAAAGCACTACCACATTCCCTTCCAGAAAGGGGGTCTAGCTATGCAAAAACTAACTAAAGCCTTTGCCTAAAGTGCGGAGGGAGGGCACTATAACGTAGGAGTGGACCACTTCACCTAGAGGAGCCCGAACTTGAAAAAAGCAAGAAATGAAATGAAATGAAATTTTATTATTGCTCCTTCGAGACCGTTAGGTCTACCAGATGATTACATTGCATTCAAAATTATAAAATATGTCATCCAGTGCATCCTCCGAGAACAACACACTGGGCTCCTCCACCTCTATCTCCTCTACCTTTTGTTGCTTCAGTAGGACCCCTCTGTGGTTAAGAATGTCCACAATACAGCCCCCAATACATGAACCTGAATATAGAAAGAAATCGATAAGCGAAATAGCACCGATCCCATGCTTGATCCAGATATCCGAATAGGCGCAACAAAAAAGCAAGCCATGGGCCTCATCCTCCACTACTCCTGCGCATTGCATAGTTTACAATGCATAAGATCATGTGCAATGTGTGCCCATCTCCCAGTCTCCACACCAAGCCGATGTGAACTCAACCGTATTCTCGCAATTGCTTACCTGGATTTCACTAATATGGGTTCCCTAAGATAATGCGCTTCTTGCAGGGATGGATTCAAGTGAGCCCTATAATACTCTTTCTTCACAGCTGGCACGCTCCATGACTTACTTAGAAAATTATCTCGGATCCAACTACTAATATCCTCTTTGGGCATCTCTAATTCCTGTATATTCATTCCCCACTTCATAAGCCATCTAGTTATATATGCATACCAACCTTTATTCCTGATTTCCTCTAAAGCAAGCCTTGGCAAGCTATTACTTGGCATATCATATAGGACTTTGCACATATAGTGCAACAGTCTGCAAAGAGCCTCAGCTTCAAGCGACATCATTCCACACTCAGCTAGCATCGTGTCATAAGGTGTTTGCATCTTAGTGCCCAGCTCGATGTGAAAAAATTACTTTTGTATCTTTTCTACTTTTTTCAGCTATCATTAGCAAGGCCTGACGCCCAAACTTCGCAGCCATACAACACAATCGTCTGTACAAGCACCTTATAAAGCATACACTTCATTTCAAAGTTCCATATCTCTGCATTTACACACTTTCTCTGCATAGCATATAGCGCTTTTAGACCTGCATTCACCCTATGTTCAACTGTTGGATTCCAATTAGGACTCTTATCTACATTTAGGCCCAAGTATTTGTAATTTTCTACCACTTCGACTTGCTTACCCTTGTAGTAGAATCAGACATGTTCTATCTTGTTCGCCTCAAAAACCACTGCCTTGGTCTTATCTATATTCACCTGCATGCTCTTGGCATCACAAAATGCTGCAAGCACATCTAAGTGTTTTTGCATCCCTTGTATGTCCGACATAACAATACAACATCATCAGCATATAACAAAAGCATGAGTACATACCCATCCAGGGCGGTGCCATCTCCTCCATGCGCCACCCTTCAAGCTGGTCTATGCCAAACAGAGTAGGTGACAAAGGACACCCTTGTTTTACTCCCATATTGCTTTCTACCATCACATCATATAATTCCACAAAGGAAAACGATAGTTGCACCAGTACCTTGTCATAAAGTACGCTTACAACATGCCTGAGCTCCATTGGGATGTTCAAATCCACCATCCAATGCCATAGATTCTCCCTATTTACCATGTCAAAGGCTTTGCTAAAATCTACAAAAGTAGCGTACATGGATTTCTTCTTACCGACTACTGAATCCATCGTAGCATGGAGAGTAACCAAATGGTCAATTGTGGACTTTTTGGGTCTAAAACCGGCTTGCCCAATGGTTCTAGAAAGGCTAATCTAAAATACAAAAAACAACAAGGATATGCTTCTCCATTCTTTTTTTAATTGTGGGGTTGTTGGGGGAGGGGAGTTGAACTCAAGACGTGCCCTACACCCCTACAAAGGACAATCGGAATTAGGATTCGAATTGGAGCAAGAGTCATGAAAGAACCAACAAAACAAAGGCATGAAGTGCGACACAAAGTTTCCAACTAGGCCCAGGTGGATTAGGATTCAATGTGGTATAAAGAGTCATAAACGAACCCAAGACTAGTCTTCCCTGAGCATCTCGACTGACACGTGAAGATCTACTCAGAAAGCCTAGTAAAAAAAATTCAACATACTATATAGCAAACTTACCTAAGGAGCTCATATCATATCGACCATAACGCCTGTAGTCAGACCTACTCACTAGCAAGACTGACCACACATGCATACCACCCGTTGCCCATGAGACTAGTCTATGCCCTAGATATCTACCCTCACACTACCATCTATGTGAAGAAAAGACGTGACTAACTCAAAAAGGGGGGAGGGAATCGAGTCTCTGGGGAGGGTTACAATCTAAGACCAACCCATGGAGACCTGACCAGGTCATGGACTCATACTGACACAAAAGAACTAAAGAAGGCCATGATGGACTAGACTAGAGTGCTCAGAGGACTAGGGGGGTGTGTTTCTAATCCTTTTCCATACCACACCGAACCCTAATGGTCCCACACATCCCCTCCTGAAGGCAGGAGGGCCAGAGGAAGTGGGACCTTCCCCCACTAGAAGCATACCAATCAAGCCACAATATCACCACCATGGAGCCACAATATTCTACGATCGAAAGCTGATAGGGCAGGAGGGAGAAGGAGAGGTTGCGAAAAAATGATATGAATGCACACGGACCCTACCCTTCCCAGAACCCTGAGGAAAGCCCCCCTAGAGAAAAAGAAAGAAGAGAGAGAGAGAGAGAGAGAGAGAGAGAGAGAGAGAGAGAGAGAGAGAGAGAGAGAGAGAGAGAGAGA
>JAANSK020272457.1:0-11540 GCA_011763485.2 Isoetes engelmannii
AGGCCGACTGCAGATGCGGACACAGAACCAAACAGTGCTCCACCGTCTCGGGATGGAGACCACAACAAGGGCACATCGGACTAATGCCAGGCATAAATCTGCAAACCCGCGTGTTCACCCGGATACACCGGTGCACGATCTGCCACAGGAGCACCCTAACCTTCAGAGGGGGGAGGGTCTCCACGTCCAGACCCAAACAGAGCGCCACCGGGAACCCGGGAGCTGCAGAGGCCACTGGCCAGATGGAGGCAGGGTGTCATGGATCACCAAAGTACGGTAAGCAGTCTGCACAAAGCACACAACGTCAACATTAGGATGAACCCGCCAGGGCCGCACCACCACCTCCCCCTGGAGTAGTTCAGGTATATGCTGCGGGATGCACCGCACCACCCGCTCCCAAATAGCCCAATCATGGGCTCGCAGATAGAACTGTACTCGGAAGAACTCCCAAGAGGCAAGCTGACCCGCCCAATACCAATCCTCCAAAGTCTGTACCCTCGCCTGCCTCCAACGGGCCTACGTCCGGGCATGCACCGTAGTGGCCAGGGGCATCTGCGTTGGAGGCAGAGGATTCCACTGTATTTTTTGAACGGTACAGTTCAAGATTTCGTAGCAAACCCGAAATGTCCACTGTGTTTCTTGAACAGTACCCAACAGGTCAGGACTTCATGGTCATCTATGTAGCCCGCCCAAAATTTCCTCTGTATTTTTTAAACGGTACCACTAAGGATTTCATGCCCAAAATGTCCACTGTGTTTGTTGAACGGCACCATTCAGGACTTCTTGCTCATCTTTGTAGTCCTTTCACGGACTTCTTTGCCCTTCAGCGGATCTGCAGGAGTGAGATGAGCAGGTAATTTTTCACGCTAAAAAAATACCTAGCAGGCATTCGGTTGCCGATTCAGGAGCGATTCAATTCGACCTAGAACGATGCCAATTCAGTTCAGTTTTCTGCCGCAATATAGGAACCAAGGCAAATAGGAACGAAGTCAAACACTTTTTTTTCTTTTTTCTTTCTCTTTTTTTTCTATTGAAACCGCTTTAGTGTGGCGTTTCAAATACGGTGTTACAAAATTTAGGGTTTTGATGACGTGGCACACAACAAAATTTAAAGTTTGATGACGTGGCACAACATAGGGTTTGATGCAAGACATACATACAATAAAACTATAATAAAGGATTGCTTTTTAGGTTGATGCAATGGACCGTCTCTGAAGTAGCTTCAGCCACGTATATGGAGTGAGTATATGAAGTGATTATGGTGAACAAAGAATATGAAATGATTGTTACTAGAATAAGAATTTGTAGAACATATTGCAATGTCTAGATTACATCTTGTCTTAGTTTTAAATATGTCAGTTGTGACATTTAATTTCTGGATATATGCAGCAGTCATGTGCACGAGTTACTAATATTTGATTATGTTATTTGCTCGCAGATCTACATTGAAGCAACTTTAAGTATGCACCCACAAAAAATGGCTATTTATATGAACAAATTCGAATGCAACAACAAATGTGTATCTTCAAGAAAAATTACATTATTGTAGCCATCTATGACACACAAATATCAAGCATATCTCGACCTTTTGAGCTTTTGGGTTTGATATTCTAGACTATAAATATTTGCTGCTTCTAAGTCTTTTAGGATTTTAAGAAATTGAAGTAAATATCCTTTCAAATAAAGAAGGTAAGAGGTTTATTTTAGCTCTTAGGTTGAAGCCATGGCAACGACACCTATGGTACAGGAAAGCATCAACTAAATAATTTTGCTTTGTCCTTTGTGTGGATTTGACATTGAGTTCTACCTTTTTCTTGCATGTGATTTAGCAACTTAGCACGGTCTAGCATGGTGCTACTTGCCATAGTTGCTTATCTTTATCTTTATCTTTTATATAGGAACAATATCGAATTTTGTGCTATGTAAGTTTACTGGATCAAGAGTGTCAATTGATAATAAATGACATCTTTGTAGACAATACGGAATAGATGTTCGGTTGGACCATAATTACTATATGTTGAATGCGAACTTGCATATATTAGCTTTCTTGTTATTTTTTAAGCATTCATGTGGATTTGAATAGACAATACATTGTTCTCCAATGTGTAACTATTGATAATGACTTGAAGCTACAAATTATGGTAATTCCATTCAATGTGATAGCAAAATGAAGGAGAAGATTAGAATGTGGCACAGACTTGGGCAAGCTAAATTTTTAATCTGCCATCCCAAAAGGATATTGTTAGATGGTAAAGATGAACTACTTATCAACTCGAAGGACCACTTCATTTTTTTGAAACCAAGTAGTACCTGGAATTCCAGTGTATGTTTCCCCTCCACAATACAAAGTTTAAGGGATAACTATTTGCTATATACTTTGGCAAATGATGAGGGAGAGAACAAGCTCGTATTCAACGACAGAGATGACAAGAACCTTGCAATTCTAATGTCAAAATCATTTAAAGAATCATCTTTTGGTGGATGCCTAGGCTTCTTAATAAAAAGGATTGTGTATGCATATTATAGAATATAAATGTAAGTTTTTACAGAAAATTGTCAAAACAATATCATATGTGTTGTCTACAAAATGAGAATATCATTGTAGACCATGTTTGTGCTTGTGTAATTTCAGAACTAACATTTAAGTTGTGAAATTCACCACATGTACTAAACTTACCCACTTTAAATTTTTCCATAAGGGAAACCGTGCAACCCATACTAACAACCCATACTAATGACTAGGCATCATACCTTCACCTTGCCCCAAGCCTGCCCTTTTGCTAGTTTTTTTTTTCTTGAGCAGGGGGTCGGGGTTGAGGATCTAATGTTTACAAAAAACGAATGTAATGTGGACACACCTTACAACAATCTCAGATGTAAATTGCATTGCACAATGGATGGCTAAATTTCAATTATGATGTGCCTACTATCCTCAACCTACTTGCATCCATCATCGTGTTCAATTTACGTTAATAAAGGCCACTTCAATGCACTTGAGGACATCATTTTGCACTACTTCACACTAATCAATGGAGGAGCTCGAACTAAAAAATTGTCGACAACTAATACATCATTTCTGATTTAACCTTTGTGAATGTTACTTTATTAGTAATTCCAACTTCTTCTAGCAGCTTTAAAAAAAATTATATTGTCTATTCATCATCACATCATGAATACATTCTACTTTACTTTATTCTACATATCACATGGAAGCCAATGCACTAACTAGGCGCGATCATTTCGATTCTATACTAGGAGCTGCTTTAAATGTGATATCCATTACATATGGCAGGTTTGAGGTCTCCACCACAGGATCGGTTGATCATAATTGAACCGATGACCTTGGGGCAATGGAATTTTAAGATCTCGATTACTAGACCAGTATTAGCAACTGGAATGGCCTAGCAAGTAAATAATGCCTCCATATCCTTAGCGCACTTATGATTGCCAATAGCTCTTGGTCATGGGTCAAGTAGCACTGCTCTGCTCCATTCATCTTCTTACAGTCGTAGGTGATTACTCTCCCTTCTTGCATCAAAAAACCTCCAGTTGCTAGCTTGCTCGCATCTGTTGCCACCATAGTTGGGAGCAAACGCGTTTGCATTTTTTTGCAAACGTTGTTTGCAAACATGGTTTGCAAACGCATTTGCATATGAACCAAAAATACCATAAACCAAAAGCCCCAAAAACAAAAATCCAAATCATTCCACAGATCAGAACCAGATGAAATGGGAAGGAAGGGGCCAGAATCAAATCATGTCATAGTTGGGATTGAGAATAAACTAAATAGAGGAGTATTTCTGGTGAAATGCAAGTTTACAATTTTGAAATTCAGAATGTATGAAGTAATTTTTATATATGTGTAATACCAGATGCAAACAAGACGTTTGCACAATTGGTGCAAACGTTTGCAAACAATGTTTGCGTTTGCGTTTGCGTTTGCTCCCAACTATGGTTGCCACTAACTTATCCTTGTTGGTGTCCAGCAAGGTAAGCATTGGTGATGTGGCTAGAGCTTCTTTAAGCTTTTCAAAAGAGGCTTGAACGTTCTCTAGATTTCCCCTCCATTCCAGCAGCATGAAACCAGCGCCAACATGAAGCCAACACCACCGAAAACAGGGCATGACGATTCTGGCAGCCCGTTGTCTGCTTTGATGCCCTGCAGGGGACGAAATCTCCGCTATGAAAAAATAACAGGAAAAAATGAGATCTATTGTAGGAATCTAGGATTTGAGCCCACAAGCAGCCAACCAAATCTTCCTCAGGCCTTCACTACGAATCCCTGCACAAGAGAAACGAAACCCATGGCAAAATGAACGACCTCTTTACAGCCTAAAGTGCCTCAAGCCCGAAGCGGTTTGCCCCTGCTTTGCACAAATAACCCGTCTCCGAAAAATGAGAAAAACTAAGTTAGAAACCAGCATGATATCTTATCCATGCCCTAAAAATCCTGTTCAAAAAATTGACAGCCACCTCCCTCTCTATTGACCATTAAATAGAAATATGGCATTCAATTGCAATTAAGCTACTCAAACATAGCAAAATGTACAATTTTGTATACAATACGTGCCAAGAATCATAGTCCAAAGCCCTACAAAACTCAATATTGCAAGTTTAGTAACGCCAGACAAAGCAAGACAAACCCATAAGTTAAACGAGAAACATCTGAAAACTATAAGTGTCCTCGTTTCATGTTGGCAAAGCGATGTTTGTTTATGGCAGTGAAATTACTTGTATATAAACTAATTTCATACAATTTCTCAACACATACAAAGCTTCATGTTCCATTGGCTGCACAACTCGGTACCACACCACACTACTTTCTTGTAATATTATAATAACTTTGCTTTCCTGATTACTTGTCTTAGGATTT
This sequence comes from Isoetes engelmannii, assembly GCA_011763485.2. Lineage (NCBI taxonomy): Eukaryota > Viridiplantae > Streptophyta > Lycopodiopsida > Isoetales > Isoetaceae > Isoetes > Isoetes engelmannii. The sequence continues at coordinate 4,874 of JAANSK020272457.1, forward strand.
TTTCATCACAATAGAAGGTTCAAAGATTATGAATCATACTGGTCGACTGTGTCAAAAACACTCAAATTTGGGTATCACTAAATTTGGGTTATAAGATAGATAGTGCACCACCTTTCGCCTATATGTAGGCCAAGAACAAAAAAGGTGTTTATATAACCAGCAAATTTCCAGTTGCGTATCTTCAAGGTTCTATACAAAATATTTACTCCATGCGAGTGTCAATCAGCAAGAAAATTCGCGTCTTAATCATGTGACCAAATGTTAGAAAATTGCAGGACTGCCATGCCCTCTATTTCGGCTTCTATGGACAAGGTGACATGTTTCTATGCAAACTTTATTCTTCATCTTCGGAGCTTGCACCCTCGTCACTGTATTCACTTTCGTCGTCATTAGCATCAAGATCAAGATTAACATATGGAACAAAGACAGGTGCTGGTGCACTTGGAGCAGGTGTGGCAGTCTTAGGAGGTTCTGCTGCCCTAGCTGGCAGTGATGAAGGAAGTACAATTGCATCACCTGGCTTCCATCCTGGTGGCACAATAGGTAGATCAAAGGAAACAGGATCACCTGGTTTCCAGCCAGGTGGTGGCAGTAAATCTGTAGGTAACTCGACTGGCATTCCTGGCTTCCATCCTGGAGGAAGAGTAGTCGGTAAAGTTAATGGCTGTGATAAAGCTTCTGCTTTGATGACTTCTATGTCCATAGGAGAAACACCAGGAGAGGAAAGAGGCATTGCTGTTTTTGGAATGCCAACATCCAAATCCTTGAACACATACAGCTGTGAGGCACGCAAGTGTTCATCTTGTGGAGCAGGTGGGAATGCACCACGAAGAGGTTGGCCAGTTGCATATTCGGGCGGAGCGAACGTAGTATAACTTATTCGATGTGCATATGCTACAAGATCCTGGATATCCACAGAACCTTGTCCAATGGCAAAGTCTTCACTATCTTTACAATGTCCATTTTCTTTCTCAGGCTGCTTTGGCCTTCTGTACTCTTCAAACTCCTCAACTGTGAATTCTAACACTTGTGCGGCATCTCTGACCCTCTTAGCAAATTGACGCATAGCAATATCCTTGGCATTGATTGTGTCTGCAATCCTCTTTTTCTCTTGTTCAAGTTCCTCTAACTCTGCAATCTCTGAAACGGCTTCCAAGAGTAATAACTGGTGAGACTCTATCATGCTAAGTACTTCCTTGCTAAATGTTGCAGCAGCTCCTTCGGCTGGAAGAGTAGCACCTGGTAGTATATTTGAGACAATGTTCTTGTGATGGGTTCCTTGCCAAGTCTTGCTTCCTGCAACACGCATATTAGACTTTGTATGATTCACCTGTCTAACAAGGGGAAGAGACATTATCCTGATTTAGTAACCTAATCTTGGGTTATGCCCATGACTATTAAATGTAGACAGACTCTCGTATAGTGTTGTAGTCAAATTTTTGCAAAGCAATTACAAGTTTCAGCCAATGCAACAAAGTTTCATACAACTGAGCTTTTTCTTGAAAAAGAAAAGAACTCACTGCAGCTAAGTGCAACATTGCAGTAAAAAAACTGAAAGATAATACAGGCAAATGAAGATGAATTGAAGATCAAACAAATTGCATTATAGGAAAATGAAAGCTACTAAAAAACTCTTGAACGAATCAAAAGCTTCTACAGTAAAATTTTTATCAAAATAGATGTGACCAGTTTTTATTGCGTAGGCAGAATCCTATCAAGATAGCAACTTCATTGCAAATGAACAAAAGGAAAACACGCGCTAAACCGCAGTGATCAAAATCGGGTTTCCGCACCATCTGTTATGGCAAGGTAAAATGAGTATAGGACTTTAAATATATATTTCAGCCTTCTCTGAGCAGCCTGGAAAATGGCATCATTTAGTGGATTTTGTTGCGGAGCACCACCTTGACCTTAGGCAAAATGTAATGGGGCAACGTAACTGATTTCTTAAACAAAGCAATAAGTGTGTTGGAATGTTCTGAAACAATGGACCAATTTTAGAAGCAGTTTGTGAACATGGAAGTTCAATCTGAGTTTGTCAAGTCCGCGATGGCTGGTAGCACATCCCTTTCCACCCCTGAGGACCAGGTTAATTCACTTATGCAGCAGGTGGCTGATGACTATGGTTTGTAGGTCTTTGTTGGATTGCCACAGGCTGCATCATATGTGGTGCCTCCTCTTAAGGAGGTTGAGCTTCTAGATGAGAATGACTTGATACCTTGTTTACAGAAAATTTTGAACTTTTTACCAAGGTCTTTTGAAATTTCTGGCCAAATATCTATAAGGTTTTTCAAGCAAGCTGTAACCAAATCAGCAATTACCATAAACACAGAGTTGTAAACATTTGTAAACCACCTGAAGTTATTTGTGTGGGCTCTATAAATGCACAAGAGGTATGGTAGAGGAGCCTCCGTCACAGTTATCGAGTTCAATAGGCCATGCACCTCTACTGTCATTTCTTTTTTCATCTTATCAACAGTCTTTGTAGAGGAGAGGAAATCAGGGCTATTAAGCCTTTCCGATGCCAGCTTTCTAGCTAGATACGGTCACATGAAGCTCGGGTTGTTTGTGGCCTTGTCCACCCCGGCAATATACAGATTTTTTGTGACCCATTTTAGGTCTTTAACTGCCGTAAGATCATCATCCAGCACATAATGCTGAATCTTACTGTCTTGTCCATGGTCGACTAATGTGTTTATACGAGAAGTAAGCTTATTTTAAAATGGTTCTAGGTGGGTATGGAGTCTTGGTCTGGATGGACTCACAATGCGCTTTGGCATACATCACTTTGGAGTATGCATAAGGTGAAATTCAACCTAAATTTTTTCCATGTCATAAAAGAATTGCTCATGTTGCAGTCTTGGCGAGGTAGCTAGTTGCCAATGACTCTATCCATGTTCTCCTTTATTGTAGAGGTGTTAAAATAGCGTCCAAAGATAACAACCATAATTAGTGCAGTACATCGACATATAATCTGCTATCTAATTAGACCTCAGACATGGAATCCAATTCAAGCAGACAAATCCGCCTTAAAAAATTTCTCAAGTAAAATAATGAAATCAAATTAGACACCAGTGCCTTACACCAAGTCATCGATCAATTTAGGTATAGTGCAGGGAAGCTTCATACTCCGTTGTAAGAAATCATCTACCTATAAAGAGATAATGCATGATCGAAAAGGTGTTCAAAATTGATATTTACCTGCAAGCTCGAAAAACCTAGCAGTGAGGCCAGCCATTTCCTGTAACAGCACCTGAGCTCTCTGATGTGGAGGGAGGGCCTGAAGCTGTGTACGAGGCGGTGTAGGTGCTGTGGGTAAAATGGGTGCAGCAGGGGAGGCCACAGCAGGCAATCCAATTCTGGAAGAAGGCGGAGTTGGAAAAGATTCGTGCAAGGACATGAGGCTGGCCATGGCGCTGCCTGCTCCGGCCTTGCCTCCACTCCGGTTCCTGGTGCCTGGCGCCTGGCTGATAACGGGATCCCACGTCGACCACCAAGCTGGAACCAGCCGGAAACTTTTGGTAGCCGGAAACGTAATATTTGGGTAGAGGGCATTTCAGGGCAATGGTGCCATGATTTCCTCTTTTTGATTGCATGATTTTTTCCATTCCTAGTTGGCAAGCACACACTGGTCAAATTATAGGAAATATGCTGAGTTCGAATTTTCTGAAATGGCGTCTACCTGAACAACTAATGGGTTCATTACAACCACTAGTGGGTTCACGCACGTGAACATGGTAGCGAAAAAACACATCCATGCAAAAAAAAAAAAAATCTTCCTTCTTTGTTGTTCCATCAATCTTTACATACCGATGCTCGATCTTGATATTCTTGAGTGTTCACGTACTCGATCCTTGATGTTCTTTGCGGAGCTTGAACATGGGCAATTTTGCAACAGCGACTAAGACCCACGAGAAAAGAAAAACTAAAAAAAGGCAAATCCAGTAGAGTGGGGTTGGAGCAAATCAAGTTGAAACCTCTTCTTCTGCTAGATTTGGACTCAAACTCCATTTTCTTGTCTTTCCTACTTCAACATCAAAGTAGGTGGACTCTTATCTGTGCGTATGCTAAACAAGATACAGAAACAGGCAAAGGCAAGGCAAGACATGAGGATTATAAGCTGCTAATATTAGAGCAGATCTATATCCATCCATTTTCTGTCAGTTTTCGGTATGTATGTGTCTATGTTTTTAAAAATATTAAGGTATATTTCGTCAATGGTGTAAGATAAGATTGTTGTTATTGTATTTATTCAATTTCGTATAAATCTTATGCTAGCAGCGTGGTTTTTTGCCAGGTTTCTATTTTTATTTTTGGATTGCCTTACGTCAATAAGATTGTTGTTATTGTATGTATTCAATTTTGTATAAATCTAATGCTAGCAGCGTGGTTTTTTGCCAGGGTTTCTATTTTATTAGGTTGCCCATAGGGCAAACTCTCGGGGCGGCGGGGTGAACATGGGATATGCCCCGTGTATTCCAATTGGATAGCTGTCTTGCATGCGGATTTGCCTTTAGAACAAGGTGCGTCAGAAGCTAAACAAGATGGAATTGTTATATCTGTTGAGAAGAAGTCCCCAGATTCTATTACCTCAGGGAAAAGGAAGACCCCTAAGATTACAGGGACGTTAAATTAGTTGGAAGGAAAACTTTGGTGAGGTAGTATACCATGGTTGATTGTTTGGTTGAACCCAAACCCATTGGGCTGGTCGCTTAATATAAACCTAAGGGTTAATAGATTTTTTTGCTCGTTTACTTAAGCAATTTTGTATGGACATGGAAATGTTACGCAAAGGAGGAGAAGAAGCAATGTGCTTAATGAAAGTCTGCAACGAGAGTGGCTTGTGCTTTCCATATCGGAACTTCCAAGGTCATGGTTTTTGCTTAAGTAATATTTTACTCATGCAGTCAAAATTCTGGTATGAAGCATTTCTAGAATGGTTAAGAATTGTGCAACTTAGGTGGAACAAGCACCCGATAGACTGCCCCCAAGCACCCCTAAACTGGGTTCTTTTGGGTGCAGCTATTCCCTTCATATTTGCCTGCCAATGCAGTGATTTTTGCATACAGAGAAAGGAAGTACTTTAAAGCACAAGGAGTCATTCTCCATCCTGAATTCTACTGTTTCTGGATTGATTTGGATTGTTGCAACTTTTGTGGTTAACAATCACGTTCAAAGAGATGATAAATTCCTTACCAATTGTGTATTATGGTTCTGTTGGCTACAAATAGGTCTTGGTTTATGCCCTTGGTGGTATTTGCATTATTATGATGTTACATAAGATGTATAATCTTTACAACAGGGCAAAGGAATCATTACAAAGAGTAGCCATGCCAAAGAAGCACAGTTGGGAATGCATACCTTGGGGTATTGCTTTTCTGATCTCGCCAATCATATTATGTAGTATTGTTGCTAAGCTTCCAAACGTCTTTACGTGGTAAGCTTCAAAACTTTGTGGAGACAAAATTCTATTGAAATGCATTTCTATGTAGCATGAGCAAACATAGTTGTTTATCACAGGTAAGAACGAGCTTTAGTTAACAGTTTAGAGTTGCAACGATTAGTCTTATAAGATTGTGTCCTTGTACCATGCAACGTTCATGTGTTTTAGTGACAATCTTAAGTGCATATATTGTTAATCTTGTACTTCATCTTTTCATATAGTGAGGGATGTTGCCAAAAAAATGGTATGACGTAAAAAATGCTCTCTCTCTCTCTCTCTCTCTCTCTCTCTCTCTCTCTCTCTCAGAGACATACCACAGGAGCTTCGGTTGTGTAGACTATGTGAGGAGAACACTATAGAAGATGAAAAACATGTTATTCTGCAATGTCCAACATACCAAGACCTGAGACATCGTCACGAAATCCAGGTCAAAACCCTTGTGGATTTTTTTAGACTTCCTGCAAAAGTAATTGGCAAATTCCTTATAGAGGTATTAGAACTGAGGGAACAATATGTATGAGGTTATAACGCACTTTTAGAAGATTATGAGTCTTGTTTGGGAGAAGAGACCAGTGGTCTCCCGGCTGAGGGAGATACTGTATAAATATGTGGGGCTGACAATTTTTGTTATAAAAAGACGTCTCATAGACCTGACGGTCTAGTAGGCGAAAATAATCAAATCTCTCTCTCTCTCTCTCTCTCTCTCTCTCTCTCTTTATACCATGTTTTGAGCACCCATTCTTCTTGCTTATAGATGTATATTCCTTGTACCATACAACATTCATGTGTTTCGGATGGCAATCTTAAGTATGTAGATATTGTTAATTATGTACATCTTTTCATATAGTGAGTACCATATTAATCTGTTTACACCACGCTTTGAACACCCATTCTTCTTGTTTATAGGTGTACATTCTTGTGATTCAAATGCTAATCGAGTGACACAATTTGCATGCAGACATAATCACTGTAAGTTGACACTGTAATGGAAGCTTAGACATTTCTTACTATCCCACCCTTATATTGTTTTGGGTTTTTCGTTCTCCTCAAACACTTAAGCACAGGGAAACCTTGTTGAATAGAGAGTATAGACAAACATGTGAGACTGTCGTTGTGGCAATTATTCTATACTTGCTTATTGGCACCACGTATATCACGCAAGAGTAGAAGCTTGTGTTACTGGACGATGCTTCTTGACATTCTGTATTTGTTACCTTGTTTCCC
>JAANSK020272468.1:0-11539 GCA_011763485.2 Isoetes engelmannii
CGTAAGGGAAGCCCACAGTCCGCTTACGCGGAATTTTTTCCTGCCTGTTTTAAGTCATTTCGCTTACGCGAAAAAAGTTTCGCATAAGCAAAGCTGAAGGTTCGCTTACGCGAAAAAGAAAAAAAATTCCGGCCGGCGAGCGAAAAAGACGTTATATATGTTTTAAACCGTAAAATACATATTTTTGGACTTTATACATCTGGAACTTAGCATTTGTACGTACGGAACCTATCCCTAGTCCCTGGCCTTGCATAACAAAAGCTTGCAGCTCTGCAATATGCTGCTTCATGAGAATAACTTCTTGCTCTGGAGTCAGACGTTCGGGGTCTATAGGATTGGCCCAATCGGCATTCTGAACCCCGTCTACAAAGAGAAAACAATTTAATTATAGATGAGACGTGCATGTGCAATATTCATGGTATGAGTAACTTGAATAACACATACAGGTCTGATCTAAGCTCAAATTGTTTCTCAAGAACTAAGCGAGACTAATTTATGCAAAGATATTATATTAACCAAAATAAGCCATGTAGGCTATACATCATAAGATAATCATAATAGTATTTGGTAAACATTCATAGTAATCATAGAGACTCAAGAACTAGGTCCAGCTCTCGAGAACAATCCTGTGGAGGGTTTTGAGGAGGTCGGTAACGCAACAAAGCTGCAGCAGGATCGACGACGATGGCAGCTTCAGTTGTAAACTCCGGAGGACAGTAAGTAGCCAGAGATGCAGCAGTCATCATCTTCATGCTCATCACAATGCGGCCAGGGCTAGATCACGATGGATCAGCGTAATGGTAAGCTGCTAGCTGCTAAGCTTCCGGTGCCCTGCCCCTCCAGATAGTGCCCATAATGCCCACCAAGATGCCTCGGCTTCCTTGGCCAGTGCCTGAGCCACAAAGAGAACCTAGCCTTCTTTAAAAGCTGAGAGGAAGAAACGACTGAGATGGTTTCGCAACGTGCTAACCGCCCCCTGAGCTGGATTCTGCACTTCCTTCTCGAGGTCAACCATTAGTGTGTCCTCGTCCGTTTCTTCCTTGACTTCCCGCATAGCAGTAAACTCAACACTATCTCGCTCTAAAGAGGGAGGAGCTTCCAAAAGAAAGTTCCGTAGATGGAGCAAGGTCTCAGCTGGATCAAATTCCTCCGGACGGTAACTAAGAGTCTGATGAACTGGTGGAGGTAGCTGAGGAGGCCCACAGTAAAAAAAGGAGTCCATGCAATACTCAGCAAGTCTATTGGGGATATCAGGCTTAGGTCGGTGATGAGCGAGTCCCCGAGCTTTATAAATATCTAGAATATCCTCTAAAATAATGTACTCATGCCCCTGGACATAGACTGTAGGTATAGCTTCTATACTAGAAAATCTGTAGTTGTGGCCATATTGCTGAGGCTTCTCTTGAGCAAGCTGCTTCCACCGACGGAAATCATTGATGTCGACTATCTCATCATCATCTGAGTCATCATCAACCATAACTTGGGTAGGCTTTCCCTTACCCTGAATACCTCCCCTATATCTATCCATTAAAATGGCCAACGCAAAACTCACCTCAAAGAGAGTCTCGTCCCCAATCTTGATAATGGGTTGCTCATGTCCTCGGCGGAGAATGCCGTAAATGATCTGGGAGCCATTTCTATCTTCGCCTATCATCTGCGCTAGATGATCCTTGCCGAGATAAAGCATAGGGGGATCATCGATCTTACCGCAGAGAGGGATCATCTCCATCGCATAGAACTCAAGCCATGGAGCATACGCTGGATTTGCTTGCATGTTGGAGATGAGGTCAACCTTCGAGAGTAGAAGATGATCAAAGAGGTCGTAGGGGACTTGAGGATCCCAATGCTTTCCAGCCACATACCATGCAAGACGATTGGCAGCCTTCATGGGACTAACGGGTGATATGATGAAATAGTATGGCGCAGAGTAGCCTTCGCCAAAGTAGGTGGGAACAAAGAACTCATTGAGGAAGTATGAAGGAACCCTAGCTTTTATAGAAAAAGGTAGGTGAAGTCACATCAGTTAACCATTTTTAATTTGAAACAATTTTGATAATTAAATAAATATTTAATAATTAAAATCTAGGTGTTTTTTTTTTCAAAAAGCGTATCTATTAGTATTTATACAAAAAGTTTTGTACAAGCTTTGTTTCATTGTAGATTTCAGATCACACAAAATATACATGAGCAAAGAACACACAACAGCTAAAAGGTCTCGCCCCGGATCCGTCGAGCTAACTGGAGGTCCTTCGGCATGATAGTCACCCTTTTGGCATGGATAGCACACAGGTTGGCATCCCCGAAGAGGGCTACAAGATAAGATTCTGCAGCCTCTTGAAGCGCCAGTATGGAAAGAATCTGAAAGCGGAGATCGGTCTTAAACTCCTGGGCAATCTCTCTGACTAGCCGCTGGACCAACAGCTTCCTAATCAAGAGCTCAGTGGACTTTTGGTATTTCCGGATCTCCCGCAATGCACCTCTATATATAGACAGATGGCATGTGCGTTCGAGGGGTCATAGAAAAATCCCTGTATACGGCTTTTTGAAGTAGAAAAACCCATACCATACGGATTTTTGACTTAGCATACCTTATAACCCATATCCATAGATTTACGGTTGGTTCTGCCAAATTATATAATCCCTTTTCGACTTTGTACATTTTCTGCGGACATAGGACGTAGGCTTGGTGAAGAAAAAATAGCACTCCAGATAGGCAAACAAATTGCTTCCTGTCTTGGAAATGGATCAAGCTCCCCAAATCGGTCATCTACGGATTCTCGCCTTCCCGCCTTCAACCCTTCACGTCGAAGCTGGAAAATGAAGCATGTACACATATGGGGTCTCGACCGTATACCGTCGACCAAGGCAATAAAAAAACCCCTACCGTGCACTCACTTGATCAATACGGGTACACTAGGTGCACCCCCCGGGTGGGGCTTCTTCCTGGGGGTCTTAGCTGCTACGTGAGGACGAACATCATGAAGCAATTGGCGCCTTAACCTTTCAGAGTCAGAGTGCATTTTGTTTCCAATCTTCTCTAGGCCAGATGCATAGTTCTTCCTCAACTTCTGAGGAAAGAACAAGATAGAAAACAAATGACATCAGCATGCCGGAACTACCCAGGCCATCGAACCTGGAAGCCCGACCCCATAGGATCCAATAGATATCAATACCATGACAACATGCGATACAATGCCAAAGACCAAAACATGCAAGGTTCATTAGATGTTTACTACACATGTGCCCAACTCATATCATTGCCGAGGTTGCCCTTACAACCTGACCCAGTCGAAGCAACTTGTTATAAACAATCGTCCATAGAAAATACAGAGCAATATCTCATGTTACATTCCCCGTACGCTTCTCATATTCTCTATACCATTCAAACATCACCAGGGTCTACCTCAAGACCCATTGCTTACAATAATGCATCTAGATATGGTTTTAATAGTTCATATTAAAACCTCACATTTCTTAGCTAAGCAATTAAATGCCTCTACTAACACAAGCTCTTAAAACTCCTCCAGTTTTATTACCTTAGCAACCAATGGCTATTTCCAACTGGGATCCAAACACAACTTATCTTCCATACATTCTCATCTCAAAGAACCAAATCATGCGCTCGTATTATTCCCAAAGGCCTTATTCTGGCCCAGCAAAATTAACCACATGCAACAATTGTCAATCAACAATTAACATTTATATATAGTCCAACAAATCCAAATAGCGCAGGCCCAAAACTTGGGTCTGAACCCGACCTGCACAAACTCGGCCTGCCGGATTAGGCACGGCCAGCACTTGCTGAGGCCATATCGGTCCTTTCTAAGGCCAAATCGGCCTGATCCCAGCCCCGTCGACCTGTTCCAGGTCGTTTCCAAGTGGTTCCGGCAGTTCTGATTCCAGGTGGGACGGCTTTGTTTGCAGCTTCAAACAATTCCTACAGCTCATAACTTTCTTACTGGATCCATCCTGGATCAATTTCGACTTACTCCAGGTCCTTCCAAGATGATTTTCATAAGCTTCCATAAGCACTGGCTCCAACTGTGGTGACTCTGCTGCAGCCCAAAACCGTTACTGCAGCCCATAGCTTTCTCAGATAATCCATCCTGGGTGAATTCTGGCCTACTCCAGGCCCTACCATGATAATTCCTTTTACGTTAAGATGTGGGATCAATCAAAGCACTGGAAGATATTATTCTTCCTTCCGTAAGGCCAATAATCTCTGTGTTTGTTTTGAAGAACAAAGGTCAATGCTGCTGCCCACGAACATAAGAAAAGATAATAGAAAACCATGTTTTAAGAATACAGATGAGCTCTGAATGGAATCATTTCAAACCATCTCAAAGAATCAATCAAACTTTGGGATTAAGCTCTAAATGGAATCATTTCAAACCATCTCGAAGAATCATTTCCTGTTGGTGTTGAGCTCTGAACAGATCAGCACATGCAACTGTGTGTGTACTCAAAGCCCAAATAATTGTTATGCAAGGCCAATACACCTGTAACAAGTACCTATTTTGTAAATTTTAGAACTTTTAAATGTGTTTGAGCCAGGTTTGGTTGTAAAATTGAACCCATTTCTTTCAGGACCACAATTTGTTCCATGTTTCTATGGACCAGAATCTATGGTCCACGCAGAATTCAACTTTAAGAAAAAAAGTGCTAAATCCAGAAATACAGTGTAAGCAATAATATATAACTCTTACACTAATACATAACTGCTGAATTAACACTAACACGGGAAAAATTCAGATTAAATATCTTTGACAAGAAGCATACCTCTAAATACTGTATTTAGCCCATTAAAATGCAATCTATTCCTGGGCTCCTAAAAACAAAAAATTCAAAATGGCAATCAAATCTTTCTAATGCTCTGCTCCACCAGACAACGACAATCGGAAAGATGCAACATCCCTAGAACAGAGGAAGCAAACGCATAACACTAGAGCATTAGCTACTCCACCTGCGATCCCTATGGAAGCTACTCCCTTTTGGTTTTCTAATAAGTTCTAACCCATAAAACCACTTGTATCCCACGTCTAAGGTACGAATATGAACACTTTAAGTGCGTTTAATTCAGGTGGACTTCCCATAACTTTTACAGAAGGCCCATAATTAGACTAAATTTCAGAACTATTTCACAACCGCATCCAGATGACCAATATTTATGCTTTACGCATTGTCCTCATCCTTCTCTGGTGGAAGACCACATGGCAGAAGCATTTTCTGCATCAAAAAATAATATGCATTAACATGCTTGAAATGAACAAAAAACAAGAGCATTCAACATAGCATGTGCACACATTACCTGCATAAAATTGTAACGTTCACGTCCAATAGATTCATTCTCAGCAACTGCAAAATATGCTAGCAAAGGATCATGACCAATGTAGGAAGCATAACTGTCTCTCTGAATGTTTACTGCCCACTCGCTGCAATAACATCAACGGTAAGATGTAAGTGTAAATTAAAGAAACATCTAGGCAAGAATTGAGAGTACTGCAGTATAAAATTCCATGAACGGTGACAATATGCAGAATCACAGAGCTTTATCATGCATATAAGCTCCCATACTTTAAAATGATTAACTCACCCATCCTAAGGCAACTATCTGAAAATCTAGGCAGTGCATAAGCACTAATAATTGATTAATAAAACAATTCATTGATCCATGTCCTGCTGGGTATTCTTCTTTGTGATAATACTTCTGAAGACAGGATGATAAATCGCATTCAGTAGATGTAACTGCTGCAAAGCATAAAAGCTGCAAGTCCTTTGATTAACCAGATAGTTGCAATAATTGCATATGTGCATTTTTGTGATGTCTCAATAACTATGCAGTACACATACAAAAATAAAATATCATTTAGAAGCTTCAAACAACTAAGTATATTGACTAAAAGTGCAGCAGACTTACAATCGGTTAAGATCAGCATGGCCAGTACCAACATACTTGGCCTGCAGATGCTCTAACTGCGAATTGATGTTGAACCTGTCACTGGCCTGCACAAACTCACATACTTTGCTTGTAAATTGGTAATATTCTTCAGCAAAAAAATAGAAGCAGAATTGGTCAACAGATCTATATTACTGTTCCAATTCCACAACTGCAAATGTAGAAAAAGGAAAAGCAAAAAGCGCACCTGCATTTTTGTCGATAGAACACTTTAAAATGAAAACCTGCAAATTCACACCATATAATAAGAGAGCTGTACAACAAAACATATAGCTCCTTGTCACCTATTTCCTCACATGCTGCTGCTTCATAGGATAGTACCAATTTAACAATATATAACCAACAAAACAAGGATGAGCAACATATTTGCTACAAATTTTTCATACTGCTCAATTAGGCTTAGATGTAAAGCATATTTTAGCCATAGCAGAAGGCCAAGCCCATTTGCACATATGCCAGAAGCATGATGCGAAATCTGCTCAGCCACAGACAAAACTCGGAAAAATTAAACTGTAGTCTTTTAGAACGTCTGCCGGAATGGGAATGGTCCTTTGTTTATAGGTTGCAATCTGACTAGAAATAATGCTTTAATCCTGCTGCAAGTTACTTGCTTACTTGAGCGCCTGTATATCCGCCTTCGACAAGCCCTTTCTCGCTTCGGAAGAACTAGGGTTTAGGCTAAAAGTAATTATGATGCTGACATAGCAAATGTCAAAAAGTTTTGCTAAAAGTTTTGCTATGGCCCTTGCAAATGTTTTATAGGTGTGGTGTAATAGGCTGGTTGTTTGTAGGTGGACGATGGTTTGATTGGGTTGAGAGGTATGTGTCAGGTTTTCTTGGAGGAGTTGCTTGGCTTTAGTTTGCTTCTTCCTTTTTGTTGTTGCCTTCATTTACTTCAACTTGAGTATGGAAGTGATTCGATATAGGTTTGGTTGTTTTCCTTTTTGTTAGTTACGTGTAGTGTCGGAAGGAAAACCTTCTGAAGACCTGATTATATTGCTTTATATGACATGCTTGGAGGACCTTTGAGAGAACGGGAACATATGAAATAGTCGCCCGGCATGACATCATTTGTTGTACAAATTTGCTGACATAAACCAAGAAACTGTAAAGGGTGTGCAGCCCACTTGTCTACAATGCTGAGATTTATTTGCTTATCGCATGCTTGTGGAGATATAATTCTTCTTATAACCTCCTTTGATAGAATGTATCCAGCTCACATACACCATTGGTTTGTTTTAGTTCTTAAAATATGTGATGTTTTCATGTACCTCTTTGGGTTAGGAAATTCTATTACGACTATATATTGATCACAAAACCCTTTGATTAGATTTGTGAATGTGAAAATTTTGCTTGCATGTTGTTTTTCGGATGTGATTCTTATTTACATTTGAATGTTTGCATGCAGGAATTACAACATTGAACTCATGTTTGAAATGCATGGTACCATTACAATAATCTCAATATAGATGATAAAATTTAATGCCTTTTTTTGTGAAAGGAAAGAAAATGTAAATGGTACCATTACAATAATCTCAATATAGATGATAAAATTTAATGCCTTTTTTTGTGAAAGGAAAGAAAATGTAAATGGACAATCAATCCTATGAAATTTCTTGGTAAGAATGTCATCACCGGAAAGCACACTATTTGATTACTAGCTATGAAGGATGTGCATGTTCCATCCGAACATGTCCACAAGCTCAAACAAAAGTATGTCACCAATGAGCAGCCTATAGGCACTTTTCAGCAATGCCCACCCTTTAGACGAACACATCGAGTTCTTCCCTAGGCTAAGCTCATTCAATATACCATCAGGCCCTTTGACATAGATCGTCCCGCCGGAAGGAGACAAGTACATTACATGTTGTCGCGGAACTATTTGCAACCATGGAATTAAGAATAACATTTGCGAGAACAACCTTAAAAAAAAACCTTGGACACTCACCATGCCTCTAAGAAACCTCGTCTTATGAATTTCCACATTGAACATCACATTATCATCTGGATCAACACAAACATTCACATGCAATTTACTAAGGCATACCACACCTCTTAAGAGAACTCATTTTCCTTATATTTATTTCATTCACCAGGCATATGAAGAGTTTGCCAATGAACATTTGATACAGTTTTGGCTAGATTATGTCACATTTAAGGGTCTGAACGGGACTTGAACCCACTACCTCTGGCTCCAGACCTGATGGTTTCCGTAAGGTCGTTACAGATTAGAGGATTGCTCTCCTATTGACAACTAGTTTTCATAATGAGCATTCGACATCTCCACTTGGTGAGTGGATCCATAAACAATATATTCTATGGAAATTATAAATGCTAGTACGTTTGCAATGCAATGTAAATATAGTCGATATTACTTATATGTAAAGGCTAGCTAGTGGTGCTCCAAAACTTTAGTACAAAAGTTGAAACAAACATTACAAAAGTTGAAACAAACATTTTTAATGGAAAATTGGGTCAAGATGATGTTAACGTGTAAGATCCTATTTAGAGGGCAGACGCTCAAAACCAGGGGCCAAAATACGTGTTTTCATTTTGAAGGGACGTTTAAGAGCGTGGAAAAAGTAATTCTGCAACATGCAGTGAGGAGCAGACGGGCATGGCAGAGCAGCAGAGTTGTCGAACTAAAAATCGTATTCAACACATTATATACCTAACGGCTTCCCTGTCGAACAAATCATCTCTGTATTTCTATCCCATCGCACCATTTCTCACAGATCATATATTCCATTAGCACAAGAAAGGCTTGATTTTGTATCATGATCTTGCTTTAAGCTTCCTTATGACAGATCATCACAAAAATGAAGAAGAAATGTTTAGTTTCCATTTATACTATACTAAAAAAAGTGCTCAGCGTTGCTGGGCTATTCATCAGGCATAAAACAAACTAACAGAGACGTCTGGTGGATTTATGTTGAGCACTTAAAAAGCAAAGTGCAATGTTCAATGCTCTTCTACAACGTTCTAAAGTACAAAGGCAGTCACATTTAACAAGGCAAAAAGAGTTCAATTTAGCATGATGTTATATAAATAAAGACAATGCAAAACATGCTTTTCAATGCAAGTACAGAGACTATTGGCATTATTGGCAAAAGCGTTTTCTTCATGCCATTGGGGAAATTATCTTGTTATATGGGTAGGAGGAAAATCTGATAATTGGATGTTGTGTTTTGCCAACATCGCCGAGCATAAGTACAATTTTACTGTAGAAGTTGTATACCTATGTACAATATCTTATTTAAGTTGACGGGGAGGAAATGGGAGATTAGTGCCTATACAAGCTTTTGTGTGTCTATGCTAGGTAGTATTAACCATGTGCAACAAGATAATGTTGATAATCATCCATATGATAGCAAAATATGCATAGCACAAGTGCTTCTCGTGCATGGAATGAGAAGTTATGGTATTAATGCATACATCAAGAATATAGATGCCATCTAAAAATCTAGCAAAGAAAAATCCTATGTCAACGTAAGATGACTGGATTTCTGTCGATTTTTGTTTCCACTATGTCAACATAAGACACTCAATTTTACTAGTTTCCTAGATACCACTTTTCATTCTTGATAAGAATGATCGATGACTCAATTCTGTCGGTTTCCTCGATGCACTTATCATTCTTGATAAGAATGATCGAAGCGTCTGCAAGAACTGCATACCCACTTCTTAGATGTGCATAAATATTTCTTCTTCTTTTTTCATGTCGTGGATCACATGCAAGACTCTGACCAACAACCTTTGATTTGCAGAAAGAACATTTCATTCAATATGTTGTAAGAACATTTCATTTAGCATGTTCTTTGTATTATCATTTATTATAGTACAAAAGAAAACTATGAATGCCATCACGCCAAGTAGTAAAAAGAATTATGCAGCGCATCCTACCAACCATGGGCATGTCACCCATCGTTGCTATTGTCCCAAAAACTACATCTAGGTGTCAATGATATAATAGTCTACACATGGATGTCGGCATTTTGCTATGCTTTATGCTTCCACTACATATTAATTCATATTTTGCCTCTTTCTTAAGGGTTGCACAATCACAATGGTTATGTTGGCGCAGCCTAGTCGTGCGCTCCTTATTGGGGCCAAGCAATTCTCTATAAGTTCTTCACAAAAGATAGACAATGTGTTTCCCTGCATAACAAACAAAATTAAGTTCAGGATGGGCTAGTTATATTTTCAAATTTATGTTGTGGCTTTCATCTGTTTCTAATATTGAATAACACTAGTAACGGGTGCCCGACGTTGCTAGGCATAAATAAAGTTTTATTGTAGGTGTCTATGAAGTCGTAGACATCCACACAATGCTATATTTGGAGGAATGAATATTGTTATTCTTTTATTTGGAAAAATAAAAGAAGTTACACAATTGAGAATTTGAAAGCTTACAAACACATCACGTAAGTAGGAAAATGGAATTCGCATGCGTTTATAAATGAATCTGTAGGTTATGTAATGTAGAGAAATGCAAAGCAAGTCCAAGATGGCAATAGCTCAGGAATGTCAATCATATGAATGTAGCTATAGGGGTTGCTTCTATTGAAAGTGCAAAGTTGCATCAAACATAGAAGCATTTTATGGGACCATTGTGGGAGCATTGTTGGAAACTAATGGCTTTTCAACGGTCTTCTCTAGTAATATAATAAGCTCCTCCTCACATATATTGGTTCATTAGTCTTTTTAGCGATTATGTAGTGGTTCATCATGGTCAATTGCTCACAAAAGATGTATTGAGTTTTCACATATAACTATGGCAATGACTTAGTAATAGAAAACATTTGAAACATCGACGCTATCTTTTCCACGAACATATGCATATTAGCCTATGTGTCTCCTTCAATACCTCTACTATAGACGATATATGATGAAGGAACGAATATATAGGATAGCTTCCTTGCAATGCATACATTTTACAAAAATATGAGACATTTACAAAAATATGAGTCCTTGCAATCCATACATTTCACTACAAGAAAATCGCGTTGCAAATTGCAACGTCGGGTCACACAGACGTCGCGATCCGCAACGTGGCGTTGCAGAGACGTCGCGTGCGACGTCCCCGGACGTCGCCTGGGATGAGACGCGACCTGGAGGCGACGCACGCCTGACGTCTGCGACCACGTTGCCAAACCCACATCGCCAAGCGTTTATTTGCCGACGTCGCATCGCATGCGACGTGTATAACATGGCCAGTGGTGCATGACCTGGCAACGCTCATTCTGACGTGGCATCCACTCTGGCACGTGTCCGCTGGCCACGACGTCAGGTCGCATGCGACGTGGAGGAGGTGGCAAAATTTATCTGACGTGTCATTCACTCTGGCACATGTTCGCTGGCCACGACGTCAGGTCGCATGCGACGTGGATGACGTAGCAAAGTTTATCTGATGTGGCATCCACTCTGGCACATGTCTGCTGGCCACGACGTCAGGTCGCATGCGACGTGGCGGACGTGGCCAACAGACATGTGGCGTGGCGTCCACGTCTGTCATGACGTGTCAGAGGTGACCGTTGACTGACGTCGCATGCGACGTCTATAAATTTTGAGTATATAAACCAA
>JAANSK020272479.1:0-11538 GCA_011763485.2 Isoetes engelmannii
CTTAACCCTGCTTCTGATATGGCTGAGGCCTGTTTCTTGGCTATGGCGGATGCCAGAATGCTCTCCCTTTCTTGGCTATGGCGATGATGCCAGAATAGCTCAAGTCACCCAAATCGATTGAGTCTGATGCTATGGCGAGACGGTTGCGCCCTGTTACTTGGATGCCGTAGAAAGAAGAAGAGGCGAGAAACATGGGCGTCCTATAAGGAAGCGGCGCCGCTCCAAAAAATGTGGAGAGATTTTCCACTGAATAAAATCAACGGAATATACACGTAATTTGAACCATTTGTGTATTACGCTGTTCTTATGCTGCGTGACTAGCTTCAGAGGTAATCAAAGCTGCACAAGAAGGAAATCGGGAGGTTGTATAAAACCCTGGTGCTGGAGTTTGAGAGGCGGTATAAAACCCTAAATCGTAGCCTTCTTGCTGAATCCGAGCTAGTCCGATCAGACCTCCTGCTAGCTGCTGCTGGTTGCTAGTACCTGGCGCCTCAGATGATAGTACTCAAGGCAGTCGGTGGGCGCTCCTAGCAAATTGCAATGTTGAGGCTAGCACTGCGAGTATGAATTGGGGCCTGCAGCTAAATTCCATCGACGCTGATTTGTGGAGTTGGTACTGAACTGCGGCGCGAGCGACCTGAAGATGCTTGAAGATGAAGAAACAAAAGGCATGTAGCAAAATTGTTGCTAGGATGCTGCATGACTAGAAGCAAGAGCAAGCAGACCCAAAGTAAGAAGCTGAAGAAAATCTGCCTAGCCAAATTCGCTGTTAAATGCGTTGCTAGTCTTGGCAGGGTTAAGCATCCCGTCCAAATTATGCCTGCCGAATTTTATCATGCAGAAAATCATGATACAAGCCTGTGTTATGCAGTCCATTGGATCTAGATTATGCCTGCCAAATTCTGTCATGCATAAGAACCATGACGCATACGTGTGCGATACAATTCTGTGATGTGAATCCTAATGTGCTATGCTATATTTCTGTTCTCTGATATTGATTGTATATGTGAATCGGAACATGTGCTATGCTATATTTCTGTTTTTTGATACTGATACAATCCTATGATGTGAATCGGAACCTGTGCTATGCTATATAAGCACTGTGAAATACCTTATGTTTTGCTAAAACTGTCCAAATGCCCCTAGTTTTAGGGGCATTTTTATAGAAATGACCACAATTTTTTTGCGATGATCCAAACAAAAATTTATTCTTCATATGCATTGTAGAGGAAGATGAGATCTTTTTATCAAAGTTAAGATCACTGGAATAAAAGTTCGAAATTTTAAGTTACAGTCTTCTAAATCCCTTCTAAATTCTTACAAATTTTGTGTGTGTTAAAAATCACATAACTTATGATTTAGGACGTACGGTGATCTTAGGTTTGATGGAAATATCTCATCCTTCTCTACAATGGACCTAAAGAACACATTCTTATTTGAATCATTGCAAAAAGGTTGTGGTCATTTTTTATAAAAATACCCCTAAAATGAGGGGCGTTTGGACAATTTTAGCAAAACATAATGGTATTTCACAATTTTTTCCTAAAAAGTATGGAGAGTTCGTACCAATCGATAAGAGCTTTATCCAATTGAAATAAGGATTTAATTACATAGCCCCATATTTGTAGTTATCATAAAACAAACAAGACTTATATATTTAGTCATCATATAACCAACAAAATTTTTTGTTCTATTTGAGTTATTGACAACAATATAAAGCTGAGCATGCAAGGCAAGAAGTAGATAGAAATGACACTCTACTTTTTATACTAGCTTGTAAAAAAAAAGGACTTGATACCTCCTTTATGTACATAACATTGTATAATAATGTGTCTTTCCAATAGCCTACATATCATAATAATGGTTTTTCCTGTTGTGGATAACCAACTTGCCTAATAATAATAGATTTCTGATCCCAAGTGGGACATGCCAAATCCAAGATATAGAGTTTGTCTAATGGTTGGAAAGCATCTTATTGTCAGTGGGTTATAAAGATGGTCAAACAACTAATGGTGTATATGACATTCATTTGTAGTGGATACATTATATATGATTAAGCAAGATCTCATTATCTAGCACATTATCTGATTAGATATACTACTATTTATCGATGAATCAGCATATATCCATAACCAACTCTAACATGGCAAATACCACACTATAGGAGTAGATACACATCAGTTGATTCCACCAGGTCACCATAATATGGACCATTGGACATGATTGTAACCCTTTTTTCATTATTGCCTAGCGGCTTGACACAACATCATTGATCAGGTGCTAAGGCATGTTCCAAGGACTTAGTTTTGCTAAACTTTTCTGATAAATTGGGCAGATCCTAAAGGACAAAGAGGCAAATACGACAGACTGTTCTGTAAAGAACGCTTTGTCCAATCTGGAAACTTGGAAAAGGAGGGTTTGTCATGATGGAGACAGGGATTCGGTAAAATATCAAGGGCAAAAATATCCCAGAACTTTGTCACACGAGGGCAGAGGGGGGATTATAAAGCGAGTGAAAGGAATCTCGCAAGTAGGCAAATGAAAGCATGAAAGCATAAACGATACAAGGAGAATTGAGTGATTTACAAAGGGAAGTGTGCAGAAAAGCTGTTTGAGGAGGGGGTGGTTAGAAGGATGAGATGCTAAGTCGAATTGGATGTTTGGAATTGAGCCTGGGAGCTAGTGGAGAAGATGGCGGTCCTCGAACGTGGCGGTCCGCTAGCTACACCTGCATGTTGGGATAGGCGGCAGACAATTATAGGGATCATATGATCCTGAGATGGGAGAGAAGAGCGAGATGCTAGGGACCCAGTGAGTGGGGGTTCACGAGGGCAAATAAAGAGCCAATATCAACATAAAGGGAAATAACTTAAGCCACATTTCCGAATTTAGTTCCA
This sequence comes from Isoetes engelmannii, assembly GCA_011763485.2. Lineage (NCBI taxonomy): Eukaryota > Viridiplantae > Streptophyta > Lycopodiopsida > Isoetales > Isoetaceae > Isoetes > Isoetes engelmannii. Next base: position 2,898 of record JAANSK020272479.1, read on the forward strand.
GAAAATATGTTTAAAAACTAAATATATGTTTAATAAACTCTTTGCTTTCGTCATTCAAAAACAAAAAAACTAAAAACATGTTTATTTTATATTTTTATAAAAAATTTGTTCCTTCATCCCTTTTTAAAATTCTTGATGCTTTATTTTTCTTTAGTCGGAAAACAAATTTGGCGGCAACCCTCAGCCAGGTGGGCGGTCGCTTTTAACCTCGCACGTGGAGCAAACGACCGGATTCACTGTATAAAAGTACGGCAATCTGGCCCATCCCCCCCACGTGTGACCTGCTTCCCTATATTTTCACCCCTCCGCAGCCAAGCTCGAAGAATTCAGCTATGGCGGATGCTCTTTTAGCTGCTGCTCCAGTTTCTGATCAATCCGGCAATGCCTACAATGGCCATACTACTTCTACCGTAATTTTAGCTGCGCTTTTTACCGCGTCATCCATGTTGGGTCTGTTAATCTACCACTGCTGCAAATTTCTTCGAGACAGAGCATGGCGGAACCATTCCGGCAATAACCCATCTCCAAATCCGGCAGCGGAGGAGGGAAATACAAACAGCGGCCCCTTTGGGTCGAGTTTCTCTTCCGGATCGGCCTGTGGGAAGGAAGAAAATAAAGGCCTGCCGGATTGCGCCATAGATGAGCTGCCAAGAATAGGGATTTTAGAACTGGAAAGGATGAAGGGCGGAAACGAAGGGCTTGAATGCTGCCCTGTTTGTTTAAGCGAGTTTGATTCCGGCGAAGATGGCAGCATTCGTCTGCTTCCCGCTTGCGGGCATTGTTTTCATGCTTGCTGCATTGATCTGTGGCTCCATAGCCATGCTTCTTGCCCCGTTTGCAGACATTCTCTGTTCCCAGATGGAAATGCTTCCGATTTTAAGCCTGATTCTTCCGCCCCTGTAGAAGGCGTAGATTTCCATCCTATTACCATCTCTGATGCGGATGATTCTGATGCCAAAAGTGACGAAGATGAAGAAATTGATAGCGAAGAAGAAGAACTAGATGCAGAAAGTGGTTGAAACAGTTATACAGAGAAGAAAAAATCTCATCTTGTGCAAGCAAACTTGCATTTTATGCAAATTACTCGCTTTGCAGCTAATCTATGGCCGGAGTTTGAATTGGGTTCAATCCTCCATGGCCAGTTGTTGCACTAGAACGCCGGAATTACAATGCAGGTCGATTTAATCGGCACCCATTTGGAAATGTACAGAGTAAAAACTTATGACTGTGAAAGAAAATTAATTTGGAAGTTCTTTTCCCGTGAATTTGATCCTGTTTTGTCCTGGTATTTGTTTCAGGTTTGTGGGCACAGGCCACCTAATTCATATGTTCTTATCCTTTTGGGTTTGTTTTTTTCTGTGATTTTGATGCGCAGAAAAAAGCGAGATGATGACCAAGTCCGGTGACCGGTCTTTTTGGGTCCTGAATCTACAGTTCTAAGCTAGCTGGCACTGTTCTGATCCCTAGGATGATCTACACAGACGCCATCGCCGTACCTGGCTGGGCCTGATTCAAAAGAAAAAAAAAGCCTGATATTCGTGCAGCCCTTTCTTGGGATTAGAATCGGTAACCATCGCCGGAGCCTTTCTTTAAATTGAACTGTTTAATTAATCTTATCCTGTAATCACTACTCCCCGTGTGCGTGTGATCTGGCCGCCGGAGTTGATTAATTATATAACTTCGCTTTCCGTGGCGCCAATCAGGCCTGATTTTGAACAGATTAACAGAAAAAATTTGGATTTGGTCACCCATCCGGTTCATAATTGCTCAGGCAGAATTGATTATTTCTGACACAAACCCACAATCTATTCCTGGGAAAAACGGATTAGAAATGGGTTAAGTTTTGTTATGTATTGCGAGCCAGAAATTGCACATTAAAATCCTTCAATCCAGCTCCGGTCCGCCATAGCCAATTCCGTCAAGAGCTTGAATATCCAGCTGGAAAGAAATGAATGCTGCATTCTCTTTTGCACCGATGAGGACGCAAAAGGTATTTTAAGCTTGGGTGCAGCCTTTTTGAGAAGGATGTGTACCATATTTGAACGGAATTAAAGCCATAGCTTGCTGTTCAATGCAAAATCTGACACAATCCCTCAGAAACAGGCTTCTTGCATGATTCCCGAGAGACTGCATAGCTGCAAGTTGTCACTGCTATAAAAATTTGGCCATAGTATTGTCGGACTTGCCTTGGTTCGTACCTTAAGCTTTACACGCCATAGTTTGTTCTAGACGGGATTTGATCCCTTTATAAGTTATAACGTGTCACTTTATTTTTATTTAAGGGGACATTTTTATTATTTCTAGGCATTAAATATTTTCACCTCGAAAGAAATTCTCCAAGACTTCTTCAGGATAGTATAGTGATTTGTTCTGTTGACTTTGGGTCAAACTAGCTCAAAAAGTCCTTTTTAAGACCAAATATGCTTACTACATCAAATGCCATGTCACCGTACTTGTGTCCATCCATTTTGCCATGTCATCAAACCACTTGGACAAAAAAGTCTTAAAATTTGAGGATTTGCAAAAAAGACCTTGAGGTCAATGCCACATCATCATGCCATATCACCAAACTGATGACATCACCATCCTAGTCATCAAAGTTGCCACCTCACCAAGTTTGGCCTAATTTTTTAAAACCCTAAAAAAGTCTTAAAGGTAAGATTTTTTATTTTGTGTCTACCACACATTTGCCACTTCATTTGCCTTGTCATTAGAATGGCCATCTCTATGCAATCTCCTCCAACCTAAATAAGGTGTTAACGCACTGTAGGTTGTAGGCTGCCCTTGCAACTGTCTTATTGTCGAAGTTAAATTTGGGAATTGTTAATTTTTGTAACAACTATTATAATGGACTAGTGCAAATAGTCCAGTTGACCATGGCTTGGATGTTATGCAAGATATTCCATGAAGGGTTTATGACCAGTTAAACTGAACCCAGAAGTTGAAGCGATACAGCTTAAAGTTGGGTGTTTGAGATGCGACAACGAATGGAGAGAGGAAATTGAAGTGAACTAATTTTGCCTTTAGCATAGGTGCATTATTGTAAAAACACAACAGTTATGTCAAAACACATCACCTATTGTCTACAGTCAACATTGTGGAATGTTTGAACGTGGAAGCATTTTGCCATATGGCTTCATGCCAAATTTAAATGTTGCATTTGAAAATTCAAGAACGATGTCCAGTTGACCAAGCTTGGCCAAATTTGATATATGCTGAAATATTAATTGATGTCCAGATATATTTGATCATTTGCAGGACTTTCAAGAACGCTAAGACTACTTCAATCGCCCAGTGATCACCTAGAACAGAACGACACCCATTTTGCACTATGAAAACCCTTTGTATAAAGATAAAAGGATATGCTACGCCCCCACTATGCTCTACCTGATGACTGTTGGTCCTCTCGTACCTCAAGCCCACCTAAACTTCTTCCTTCAAATTTGCTCCCCCTTCTCAAGGCCCCATCTAAATGCCATACCTCCTCCTAGCTAGGATAGGAGAGGGAAAACATGACAGATCTACACAATTCGAGCTCACACCATTTTAATGTTGTGTCTAATTATTTTTTTAGCCTTCGAAGATGTAAAAAAATTGGCAAATATTTCTCAAACAAGGGTACTATGTCTTGCGAAAGCTCAACCATCCTCGAAGAAAGTTGTAGTTCATGTGTTAAACATTAATCAATGATTAATATTCATAGCAAATACTTCAATGGTTCGTTGAACACATATATATCTTTTTTTTGAAGGACGAACGTCTATATACTCAAGAATAAAATCAGAATACATCAAGCATGTACTGTACTATGGGACTAGAAACCTAGAGGAAGAAATGATCGCCCTAAGCAAGACCACCCATATACAAGGACTAGATTAGCTTCCCTATACAAGTGTGAGTGTAGCAACAATGCTTTATCATGTTAAAATACAATAGTTTATAGGAGATTTGCATTTCAACACAAAAAGCACATTGTTGCTCCCTTAGCAAATGTCAAGAAATAAGTCGTTCTGCTGTAGTTTACTAAGTTTTTCAAGTTCAATGCCAATTTTTGAATAATTCCATAAGACGTGCAGATTAATAAGATAAGCCGTCGTTGATTGTTTAGGGTAATAAGCTGATCAAAGCATGTCTTCCCATTTTGTCATTATGATATGTCATGTAGGCAGAGAGTAGGACATATCTACCATGCCATGCAACTGTAATGGTCGATGTCTACAGGATCAACTTCCATCATATAAATCTCAGTTAAATAAGTGGTTAACAAAAGTGGATTGGACAAGTAAGGTGTCTGGGTGATGACAATCAAGCTTTGCTTCAAAACTTAGGCGGTGATAAAATGTATAAGACACTTTGTTCCATGGGAGCTGATAAATCTCTGGGTCCGGATGGGTTCCCCCTGAGTTCTTCACTGGGATTTTCTGGGGCTAGACTTCTTGCAAGCAGTCAGAGGACAGATTCTCAGCTACTATGTCCTTCCTTGGCAGCAGGTTTTATCACTCTAGTACGAGACCCTAGGTGCTTTGTGAATGGAGACCAATAGCTCTAACCACTGCTATATAAAGTGATCATGAAAGTGTTGGCTAATCGACTCACGCCTATTCTAAACTAGACTATTGATCTAGAGAAATCTGCTTTTCTCTCAAGAAAGTACATTCTGGACAAATCTCTGGCTGCAAAAGAAAAATTGCACTCAGGGAATCCAAACAAAATTATGTGCTTGTAAAGATGGATTTTAAGAAAGCCTGTGATTCTTTGAGATGGGAAGGTTTGCAAGAGGTTATAGTCCGAATGGGATTTCATTGCCAGTTTATCCTATCTATTTCTAATCATGGAAAATTTGCTTACCAAAATGATAAACCTCAGGGTATCAGAGGGATCATTGAATGAATTGACTTTGCTTGGTGGAAATGATAAGCTCTCTATTATGCAATATGCCGACGATACCTTCGTGTTTCTCAGGTTTGACGATAATAGCTTCCAATCATTTCGTGATATACTTGCTGGTTTCAAGACACTTTCTTGTATTGGACTTAATGCTAACAAACATTCCCTTTGGGCTTTGGATGGAGCTTATGATCCTCGTGCCATGAATTTAGGTTTTTCGATAGTTGAAGCAAGAGTAAAAGGTTCTTGAAGGAACAAGAGTAAAAGGTTCTTGAACATTAGGATAATGACATTATAGTCATGCTAACTTAGGTATTGGTTCCAAAGACGAACCGCTCTAGGATAATGCATTATAATTACACGCCCATGTGTAACCCATAAGAGGCGAATTTAAACACTTGATTCAAGTGCTGGTAAGGCTCAAATGGAGGCCTATAGAGTATAAGGTAAGATGTTGACCGCAACCTTTGGTTTATGCCAATTAGAATATGGATAAAGGTGCATAACACATTCATAAATGCCGAGCGGCATGTTTCTTGACGAGGGTGAGAACACAAGCATAATAATATGCTTGTTGATGAGCATACTGGATTAGGTATGGATTCCAAGAGACAACACTTAAGTTACCTCAATTATTTGGATCAAACTATCTCCAAGGGTTATGATAGGGTTATAAAAAAAGAGATGAAGACGACTCTTGTAATTATACCCTGAGATATAACCCCAAAGAGGCTAGAACATACTAAATTGAAGTTCCACTTTGAATAAGGACAAGGTATATAGAATAAAGAGGTGCTATTACATAGACCAAGGGTCCATTTATGTTTTTCACATGGATAAGCTATCCAGGTGTATAAAATTATCTCATGGACGAGAAGTCCGTGTTGAATTCTATATGGAGACACATAACCTTGAAGTATAAGCTTCAAAATTGGTTGAGACTTCAAAAACTAAATACTATGATCCAAGAAGTTGGGGTCTCCTGGGGGGGTATTCTCTACACAAAGGGTAAGGGTCAAAATGGCAAAAGCCCATTCAAATTGGCCTATAAGGCTTACGGAACTATTTAACCAATTATAGATTGAGGTGAGTCTTGGTCTAGATGCTAAGGAAGGATACTTTATAAAGACATAAGCTTTATAAATATGCTGGTTATAGGCCTACATGGCTGTTTCTCTGACACGAGTCATGGTGGAGACAGTTAAGATCTTTAATAGTACCAAAAGAGGCTTCTAAAAAAGGTCTTTGGTTGAAGGTTCGCATAGGGTACGAAAGTAGTGGTTGCAATACATTGTCCCAAAATTTAAGTACTCTATAAGGAAAGAGTCATTAGGAATGGCTTAATGCCATTAAACGGTGATGGCAGAAGCAGTTCTAGCAATCTAGGATAGAATTGACTATCGTCAATTGGGGAGGACAATGGTTTAACCAAATCATCAATGCTACCTAAGTTGTGGAATTATAGAAAGCTACCTGGGTTTAGGCTTTAACCTTTACACGTTGTGGTAGGCCTCTGGAATAGGTATCCCATATACCATTAAGGAATATGAAGGGGGTGTTGGCATAGCGACTTACGGGCGGTCAACAAGCATCTACCTTTGGTGGTTCGAGACTCGATGGTGTGAACGGAGTACTTGTAAGTAGCCAAGTACATATTATAAGAGACTGTAGTTGGCATTTAATATAAATGTCAACAATCAATAGGCAACAGGATAAAGTGCAATACTGTGGGGCTAAGGGGTTACTGCATGGCAGTCCTTTTGGGCCAACCACTAAAATTTTCCTCCATAGAAGGTCAAATCTACTACGTATGACACATCGTAGATTATATATATTAACCATGATCATTTCTTGGTTAATGAAAAATTGTAATTTATATCTAGGGATTGAAGGTGAATACAATTCGGAGCAGTAGAAAATTAACTGCCCTTGTTGGATTAGACCCACTGTGCAGAAACAGAAACCAAATGCAAGGCAATTGTCTTGTTGACGCTAGTTGACTGGTGACTGGCGAGAGGGCTCCCTCTTTAAAGACTATGGATGGTATAAGTATGCAAGATTTATAATGTCACATCATGTGTGACAATGACCAACTGCTAACAGTTATAAGGTCTATGGTGACTTTAATTCATAACCCACAAGGATATGTGGGTAAAAGACAGAGAAAGATATAAGGCCACATTCGGAGGCTAGACTATTATGGAATACACGAAACTTGCCAAACTTGGGATTATATTAGCTCAAAGAATCCCATGAAGTATTGTTCTCAAGAGGCATATACTATTTATTCCCGTATAATACGGGTTCAAAGACAAGAAGAGGGTCAACACCCGTGACTGGTTAGTCTAAAGGGCATAAACCCTAGCTAGAGAGAACATGTTCAAGAAGAGTGGATAATGGCCATACGTTAATTCTAAGGAACATAGAATCGGAAGGTGGTCACATTCACAGCTTCGAATGAGTTGTATGACTTGGAAAAAGTCGCCTCTACTCGTATGCGGGGATGGATTTTGGCTAGAGACTGCTTGAAGGGATAAAGAACTTAATGGAATTATGTATGTCAGGCAAAAAACGAATCCAATTTAGTTCATAATAGCCCCTTGTGAAGGATTTGTAAATATTATAGATCATAAAGCAATACTGGAATATAAGGTGGCACAATATGGCACCGAAACATTATCACAAGTATGAATAAGATGTCTATGAGGAATACCGTACGATCAACTGGGAAGAAGAACATGCAAAAACAGAAACCGAGATCATGGCTCGGATACCACTGTGACGCTCCCCGGTTCTATACGATGCTCCCATCGTATAAATACGGGATTTCCCTTCTCAGTAGCTCAATACTGAGTCGGGCCCTCTGTATACCCCGGGCTACTCTGGAGGAGTAAGCACCCGAAGGAAGGACACAGAGGTGTCATTGGCCTCCCATTCCTTCAGTGGGATATCCTAGATAGCGGAAGCATACATACATGTTAGCACAAGCACAAATATCAATATGCCACTCAAGGGGTGGCCCCTCCATCATCCAAGATAATCAACATAACTATGAAGACAACAAAAGATACGGAAATGAACGCCCTACCCTGGGTTCAGACTCCATGGGGTTGACTGACAGCCATTGGCTCAGAATACAGCAGACAGAGTTATGACACTGACTTTGGCTAGCCTAAGAACATTGGCTAGGGTAGTCCACACCATCCGCCCCTCCTGTGCATACTTTGCAGATAGGCTGAGTCATGCTATTAATGTGGTTGTAGCCTGCTGGATACGTAAGTCTCATGGAGTCACCCTATGAGACCTACTCCAGGTTGCATCTCTTCCGATGAGGCATGGAGAGACTAGTCTTCCCAGGAGTATGATGATTCCATGTGTGGCTACAGAATGTGGCACCCCTCAGGTGAACCACACCTGTACCCGATTGAACCCCCCAAAATCCATAGGTCGAGCTCACCCGCACCTATCGAGCCTGTGAACCATCTTTCGGATGCATTCCTGACGTAGGGGGTGTCAGACCCATACCCGGCCCACATGCAGTGACCGACTATAAGACTAGCACATTAAAACAGGCGCTAACCCAGACTGGAATCCGTACCACTTCACCATCAAGTCCCTTATCTAGTGCTCAGCCACAATATAACATCTACATCCCGATGGGCTCTATGCACAGGCCACAAGTACTGGGATTTAAGGGGGTCTAATCCTAGGAGCATCCTACTAACAATCTAGAGGCTCTTTCAGGTCTCTACCC
>JAANSK020272490.1:0-21139 GCA_011763485.2 Isoetes engelmannii
ATGTTACATGAGGCTTTACAAGCCACAATTTTGATGTACAAAGTTTTCATATAAATATAAATCTTCAGTTTACAATGTTTTAATACAGTGTGAATGTTTTTGAATCAGTATCTCTTGCATACTGTTTTCTGAATTCTAACTTCAACCCGAGTTTGGGAGTCTACACATTATTTGTTGGTAGGCGTCTTCAGCCATAGTATACAATCCACAATTCTCTTCATCTGCAATCATTTCAAAGTTAGCTAATCTTACAAGATGGCTGTACACACTAGCCATAGGTTTGTCATCCAGTAGCTCAAATTGGAGACCACCCAACTGTTTATAATAATGTCCTGAAACATTAACAGATTCAATCCCAAATACATTTCCCCATCCATCTACATAGTCTTCCAGCAAAGTGTTCTTTGCTTCTGTGCACTTTAAGACATAAAAATGAACTCCCTCTTCATTATCTTCTTCTGCATTCGTAAGTATATAATGAATCAGACCCTAATTTGGATGGCTTAGATCAATTCATTGCATCTGGAGGCAAAGACTTATCGCACGACTTCCCACCACCATGATTGATCATGCATGATCTCTTAAGGAAAAAGGGAGGAGGAAAATAGGAAAGTGAATGGCAAAAGGGCATGAGGTAAAGGGAAAAAAGAAAGGAAAAAATGACACAAGAAAAAAGGTGAAGCGGGAAATGGTGATAAAACGGTAAAAGGACATGGGAAACGGGAAAGGGAAAAGAAAAAGGGAGTGGGAAAAGGGAAAAAAAGGCAGGGGGGAAGAGGGAAAGGGTGGGGAAAGGAAGAAAAGGGAAGGGAAGAAAGGGAAGAGGAAAGGGGTGGGGAAAAAGGACGGGAAACGAGCATGGGAAAAGGAAAAGGGAGAGAAAAGGGACGGGGAAAGGGAAAAAAGGGAAGAGAACGGGGAAAAGGGAAAGGGAAGGGGGAAAAGGGAAACGAAAAGAGGGCATGTGACAAGGGGGACGAGGAAAAGGGTGGGGAGAAATGGAAGTTCAAAAGGGCATGGGAAAAGAGAAAGAGAAAGGAAAAGGAAAAGAAAAAAGGAGGGGGAAAGGGAAGAAGAGAACGAAAAATGTGCACGGCAAAAAGAGGAAGAGGAAGAGTGTGAGGAAATGAAAAAAGGCATCGGAAAAAAGAAAGGGAAAAGGAAAGAAAAAGGACAGGAAAAAAGGGAAAAGGGAAGAGAAATTCTGGCATGCGAAAAAAAGAAAGATGAAAAGGATGGAGAAAAGGGAAGGCATGGAAAAAGGTAAAAGGAAATAGAGGGGGAATGGAGAAAAAGGTTACGGGAAAAGGGGAGGAGGGAAAAGGTAGGGAGGAGGAAAAGAAAGGGGAAAAGGGAAAGGGGGGGGGGGGAAGGAGGGGGAGGGAGGAGAAAACATGTAGGAAAAACGAGAAAAGGGGAAAAGAAAAAAGGGCAATGTGTATGAAAACGAGGAAAAGGGAAAAACAGGGTAGAACAAAAAGGCGAATGGAAGGGGGAAATAGTGTCGATGCACAAAAACCTCTTATAGCCCAGCAATGCTGGGCACCATTTAGTGTGTGTAGAAAAAAGTAAACAAGTCTCTACGTATTACCTAATCAATGAAGTTCAAGGCCTGAAATGCTAACTAACATCAAATCCCTCTTTGACTTATTATAGATTATTTTGTTGCTAATTGAAGTCATCTCTGGTCATAGTTATTATTTGAACAATTTTTAGCCCTTTATTTCCTTTGTTCATTATTCATAGGCATTATCGTCACTCTCCTCATCTCTTGCTCATGAAATTATTGGTGACATTTCGATGTACTATCTAACATGTCCTACAATCTCTTATTTTGTATATAGATTGTTTGGAAATTAACTCTCCTCCAACGATATAGGGGCAATCCGTAGTGATTGAGCACCTTGCTTTCTATATTTATTATCTCATAATCCAAACCAACAACCGATATGCTATCCATCATTTAATATAAGTGTAAGTAGAACGCAAATCTGACTAAACATAAAAGAGATATGGCCAATCTGATTCTTTAAATAGATATGGCCATCATGTGATTCCATTATATTGGATATCAAATCACTAACATTGATCTAAATATGAAGAACAACTTCATGCATATAAATTCTCATCCGTGTATTAAGTTACCACCACTCTGAACTATATTCAACAAGAAATTCTACTTGTTCAAACAATGTTTTTTCTTATATTGGTCACGTGAAAAGACTCGCTAACGTAAATCAAAATGAAATCTATAATACAACGTCTCAAAAGATTATTGATCTAGAAATTACCACAAGAAATAGTTGCAACAACCACCAAGCTGTTTTGCAACCTCATTTATTTATATTTATCTTATAATACGATACTACAAATTACTTATGCTAGGACGACATCCCTAGGTCTAGATGCACAGGTAAGTGCTTGAGCATATTGGACTTGGATATGCAGAGATTCCAACGTTGTAGACCTTCTTATCTCCCTCCCAATTGGAACCATTGAACACATTATACCAGAGCTCTGTATAGCCATTGTAGAGACAGTAAATTTTATTCTGAAATACCAGTGCCCCAGGCTCGTTTAACAAGCGTGTTTTGTCCACCATCTTATCCCCCAGCCATTGGCGACCATCAAAGATATTAAACCATAGCTCGGCATTATTATCCGGTCCCTGGTGAAAACAATACAACTTTTCATTGAACACCACTAGTGAAGGACGTCCAGATGTCCCCACATGTGGAACTAGTGTTTCAGCCTCCCAGTTAGTTCCATCAAAGGTCCTATACCACAACTCCCAGTTAGCACGTTGGTAAAAGCAGTATATTTTGTCATTAAATGACACTACGGAAGGTGATGATGACATGCTACTGTCTTGAACAATTTTGTCCCCTTCCCAATTGGTCCCATTAAAGACATTATAAAAAAGCTGAGCTTTGCAATTGCCGCCACCTTGATGGAAACAATACAATTTATTCCTATGCATAATGACAGATGGCGATGCATAATGCGACGTGTTCTGCACTCTGATGTCTCCTTCCCACCTAGATCCATCAAATACATTATACCAAAGCTCACCAGTGTTTTCTTGACCTTGATGAAAGCAAAAAAGCTTTTCATTGAAGTCAATTAAAGAAGGCTCCATCGAGGTTCCAGTATATAGAACTCGTTTGTCACTTTCCCAACCTTTGCCATCAAACGTGGTATACCAAAGCCAACCATCAGTACCTTGGTGGTACACAGATATACTGGGTTCGGGTATCACTTGAAAGGTCCACGTTGATCCAATAATGGTGAGCTCGCCATTAACTTGTATGTCCACCCGCCAGAACCAAAAACCTTGAGCCAATTCCCCAATGTTGGCACTAGTCATAGTAGTTACAAAAGTAGTAGTGGTAGTGTCACGTACACTTTTGTAGTCTCTGCCAAGGTATACCTTGAAAAGAACACAAGTATCAGAGGTTTTTTCTTCTTTTCTTTTCAATAATAATAGGGGGAGGCTATTACTCACAATTACGACACTATCTTAAATACTATAATTTTCTACTCTAAAAATTCATCCACCATGGCACAAAAAACGAACAGGAAAAGCATGGGCCACATCATGTTCGTAATAGCCTCCCCCTATTATTATGTGGGGTAATGGCCCGGGGGAAGCCATTACGCCCTGCTCGGCCTGGCTCGCCCTAACAGGCTCGCAAGGGCCTTGCAGGCCGTAATAGCCTCCCCCGGGCCATTATCCCTCCCTTTATTTCAGAATGACCACAAGCATAAGAGACTGTGCACAATGACTGCTCACCTTATAGATCAAGTTGCCATCAAGTTTGGATAGCCATTCGAGCTTCACGCCTTTGCCTCCCACTTTTGTGCCGATCCCAGGCCTAGAAGCCGAGACGGCCACATCCACATCAGGTACTAAAGCTAAGTCCTTTGGTAGTTGATAAGTAAGGTTATCTTCTTGCACGCCGAATCCCCATACGTCGTAAGCATCAGAGTTCTCTCTCGGAAGTTTGAATGGATTATGGCCAGATTTACTGCAGTTGCAAGGAGGAGGGCATGCACAAGAAGGACCACAGCTGCAATGTTGGGTAGAATTTATAAGCCCAGTAGCTTCTCCTTTCAAGTGCACCAATTGGGATTGGGACAACTCCGACACATAGAGGTCAGACTTGTGGCGAATGACACGATGCGTGTTGCTTGCATGGGTTGGCATGACCATTGTGTCCTGCCTTACAATCCGATTGCCTTGAACAACCACAGTGAAGACTGCATCAACTGATTCTTTGGAGACGCCCGTCGAGCTCAGAAGCCAAAGACGTAGCAGTTTGCCTTGAGTTGCAGTGTAGAAGTTATCATCGAAAGCCACAGTTATGAAGCCAATTTTGAGGCCTTGGGGAGGTGCTGGAAGAGTAAACCATGTTATTACTCCGTCCCCTGAAATGCGGCCAAAAACTCCAGATTTGGAGTTGGCTGGTATGAGTAGAGTGATCCACAGGTTACCATCAGGCCCTGCAACCACTGCCAGTGGTTTTGTTCCTGCACTAGGTGGAATGTCGATGAAGATTGGTGATTCAGATCCAGCAGGAAACTTGATAAGCTTGTTATCACTATCAAGACTAGCATAGACATCCCCATTACTGGGGTGCACTGCAACGTATGTAGGCTTGCCATTGCAGGAATATATGGATATAGGCTCCTCTTTTGAAAGATCCAAAATATGAGCCTTCACAAGATGACCACTTTCCTTGCATGTGCTCCAGATATAATCACCAGATTCGATGATGGCATGAGGCCCTTTGACAGATGGAGGCAACTGGATCTTGCTGCGTATCACAAGATGCTTGGATGGGTCGAGGAGCAGGATTGTATTGTCATTCTCAAGAGTAGCCCATAAACAGCCAGGGTACTTTGCTGATATCGTCAGGCCATGGAGGCCACTCGCTATACCAGTACCTAGGCCAAAGCTCTCCAAGGTAAAAGGGATGCCTGCATCATCAAGCCGCATCTTGAGCAGGCGGCTTGGTTCCTGCTGCGAAATGAGTAGCAAATCATTCTCGGCCGGAATAATGACCATCTCGTGCGTCATTCCTGCAGCCGGAAGCTGGTACTCTGTTATCCCCTTGTAAACTACAATGCCCTCGGCATCGTGATTCCTTGTGCAGCCCATAGTCAGCCTTGTGTAGTGAAGAAGAAAAAACTCAGGTGATTTCTTGGAACTGATATATCTGAGATGCTAACTATGAATGGTTGGAACTTTTTGGCAAGAGTCACTTGAAGTTATGACCGCCAGTAGTTTCAATACATTGTGTGGCTGAGTCTAAAGCATCACCATATATATAGACTATAGTATGGTATGTGGATACCCTTGGTGGATACTGGGAACGCGTGTCAATTAAGTATTGTGAATGAAGACAAGCATCATACATGACTTGGCTTTAAAGATCAAAAAGATGTTATGTACATATATAGGGCAATTACAATTTATTAATGCTAGGTGGTATCATGCATTGTGTGATCAACAAATAAGTGACTAAAGCCATCCCATTGGTCAACAAAAACAAGTCATGCTACTATACATACGAGACCATGCATCATGTCATAAGCATGATAATTGACTTGGTTTAAGAGATCAGAGATGTTATTGTACATATAGGGCCATGGCAATTTATTATTTTGTATTATTAATGATGTAAGTTGGTAATGGTAGGTAGCATTGCATTAAAGGGATGTGAGAAACAACACGGATCTCTAATGTATGTAAGGTGTCTACCATGTTGTAACAATACGACTCATTCTGACGTTGTAGAAACTTTCAAGTTAAAAAAAGAAGTGACTAAAGCCATCTTATTCGTTGACAGAACAAGTTGTGTTACTATACATATGAGACCATGCAACATGTCATAACCATAAGCGTATCCCACAAACATGTCAATCAAGTAATGACAATAGACAAGTTACTGTATCCCACAAACATGTCAATCAAGTAATGACAATGTAAACAAGCATGGTAAATGGGTTGGTAAGTTGCTAATGCTAGGGGCATTATGCAGTATGGGATCACCAATAAGTGACTAAATCCATCACATTGGTGGACAAGAACAAGTTGCATTACTATACATATGGGACAAGAACAAGTTGCATTACTATACATATGAGACCATCCAACAGGCATAAAGATGATAAATAACTTAATTTTCAGAGATCAAAGAGATGTTACTGTACATATAGGGCCATGGCAATTTATTAGTTTGTATTATTAATGATGTAAGTTGGTAATGGTAGGTAGCATTGCATTAAAGGGATGTGAGAAACAACACGGATCTCTAATGTATGTAAGGTGTCTACCATGTTGTAACAATACGACTCATTCTGACGTTGTAGAAACTTTCAAGTTAAAAAAAGAAGTGACTAAAGCCATCTTATTCGTTGACAGAACAAGTTGTGTTACTATAGATATGAGACCATGCAACATGTCATAAACATAAGCGTATCCCACAAACATGTCAATCAAGTAATGACAATAGACACGTTACTGTATCCCACAAACATGTCAATCAAGTAATGACAATGTAAACAAGCATGATAAATGGCTTGGTTTAGAGATCAAAGAGACGTTACTGTACATATAGGGCAATTGCAAGTTATTGTTTTTTATTAGCTATAGCAAGTTGCTAATGCTAGGTGGCATTGCAGTAAAGGAATGTGAGACACAACGCGGATCTCTCAATGTATTTAAGAAGTGTCTACCATGTTGTAACACTACAACTCAACAAAGTAAGTGTTTCATTTAGAGTTGAGTGAGCAATGGCCAACAAGATGAATGTTGTAGCTAGAGGTGTCTTTCCAATCAATAAGGCAGTGTATGAATACCAACTTCCTGCTGCACGCTCGACACACGAGATAATACTGATTGCATCAAGCTCTGTTGGCAACAATGGTGATATGCTGCTCATTTCTCAGCAGTATCCTGCCCGTCTGATCAAAATGAAGCTAGATACTGCCACGGGCCGCCCCTCCTGCGCACACAGCTTCACAGTTTGCAGCCTGCACTCGGGCTTCCACGGCCTAGTTGCATCGGCAAAGCATCCAGGATGTGTATGGGGCACACTTCAATTCGACAACGTGATTATGTTGATCGATGCTTCAAAGGATGACGAGAAGGAAATGGTGCTTCAAAGGATTCAGCTTCCGGATACGGTTGCAGGTCCGCATGGAATCATCGAATCTGGTGATTTTGTGTGGACAACATGCAAGGATAGCAACCATGTTGTGAAGGTGGATGTTGTAAAAGGATGTGTGGCTGCTGTGTACCACAGCGATGCTAGGCCTATTTTTGTAGCAGTGCATCCCACCAGCCAGGAAGTGTATGCAAGCCTGGACAAGGATAGCAAGATCTTGAGGATCCGCGACAATTCTGGCACAACGTCGGTGATCGACATAGACCCAAAAAAGGGGAGAACTCCTGTTGGGCTTATCCCAGGGCCTGATGGCAACCTCTGGTTCACACTAGTACAATCTCCTGCTGGCAGCTTGGAGGCCAGCTTTGGCCGCATTTCTTCAAATGGGGACATCACTATATTTTCCCTTCCAGAGGAAAATCGGCCGCCAAGTCGACACGTGGGCTTCTTGCACCTTGCTTTTGATTATGAAGGCTTCGCCCTTTCTAAGAACCATGTCCGATTGTGGCTCCTCAGTAGCAGTGTCGTAGATAAGTCCGTTGTAGATGCAATCTTCACTGTCACCATGGAAATGGAAGCCGCTAGTTGCACCTTCAAACCTGTGAAGTATGAGACTGTGTTTCTTGCCACCCAGGCAATTGCTGCTCACCGCATTTTGCCCCACAAGTCTGGCCTATTTGTGACAGAGCTTGGCGCGTCAATGCTGGCCCATTTGAGTGGTGCTGCCGTGGGATTAGAGCTTCCATTGCAACCCAATATATCCAATGGGCAAAACTACGACAAAGCGATTCCTTTCAAGTGCCATGTGGCATGACGTAAAAAAAAAACTATCTCACTTAATTTCTTAATTTGCTATCTTAATATTTATATATTTTTTTTTTTTATGTATAAAGGTAGTAGTCAATGATATCTAGAATAATGTACAAAAAATGTTGCTAAAATTAAACTATTTATCTATCTTAAGGTTCTTAATTTGCTATCTTATCACAGAAATTAATTTATTGCATATGTGTAAGTATTATTATTGGACTGAATTTTTAATTTATTGATGGCTCGCTTCCTTATGCTATAATTGTGCTTTTTACCAATCCCTTTTGTAGTAGAATGTTTCCCATGTTGTAATGTCTTAACATTTGGCCGAAAAAATTTCGTACAACATCCGTACTAATATCGTGCAACTTCCATACGAGCTTGACACATTAAACCATTGAAAGGGGCATATATCATATTTGAAAATTGACCCATTGAATTAAACCCCCCACATCCCCCAGTTGTTTATGCTGATATTCACGCAGGGCGTCCAACGGTTGGCTCGGACCATTGGATGTTGATTTCAGGCGATCTTGGCCATCAGTGAGCGCGGCTCGTTTTTTAATAGGTTTTAGTTAACTATCAGTTTGAAATACGAGACGAAACCAAAGGCTGCGATGTGCATTCTATACATATATACGTGTATATGTGTTTGCGGGTCCTCGCCAACCGCTGGATGCCCTGTGCAAATATCAGCATAAACAACTGGGGGGTCTGAGGGGTTTAATTCAATGGTTCAATTTTCAAATATGATAAATGCCCCTTTCAATTGTTTAATGCGTCAAGCTCGTATGGAAGTTGTATGGTATTAGTATGGATGTTGTACAGAATTTTTTCGGCGGCCCCTTCGAGGCCAAATGTTAAGACATTACAACATGGGAAACATTCTACTACAAAAGGGACTGGTAAAAAGCACAATTATAGCATAAGGAAGCGAGCCATCAATAAATTAAATGTTCAGTCTTCAATAATAATATTTACACATATGCAATAAATCAATTTCTGTGTCATCTGGATATGTTAGAAGAAGCAAAATACCCAAGTATAAAACCTTTTCCTTCTCATTTGGTTATGCTAGAAAATAGAATACCCAAGTACAAAAACCTCTACCCACAATCTATATTACAAATATAATGTTCTGATCATTTACACAACATCAAGGTTTAATGCATGACGACAATTTGAGGACTATAAAAATAGAAGAAGAGTGAGATTTTGAGCCGACAGATCAAAACTTTGTTCTGGAGCATCCAATGCATCAGGCTTCTTTAGCTACTGGTTTGCATAAAAGGTTTTCTTTTTAGTGTATGACTCGGTTCCTAGTTCGTGGTGGAAAAGAACTGGCAAGCCTTAGAGACTTCATGTTCTGTATTGGGAGTGACTTTTGTGAGAAAGTACCTTGAATACTGTAAGACTAGTAATGAGAACTAGGAAGGCAACTATTAGCAAGTATAAGACAGAAGACTTTCGCGAGCATGTTAGATGTTACGAAGAAGACATCATCAAGACTTGGAAGGCGCTTGTAGCTCGTCTTCCTCGCTACGAAATGAAGGGCTAGATAACGTCCTCGTGCGAGGTGTTATGGCCCAGAAAAATGGCCGAGTGGCCAAGAAATTCCGAGGCCATACGGCAGTACTGCTCGCCACGAGGCCATTTTCCTGGGCCATAATATCTAAGGGGAGGACGTTATCGACCTTAACGTTCCTGGTCCGAGGTCTTTTGTACAGGGGATTCAATTGAACATTTTGAATTTGCATCCAATTCAAGTTTTTTAGAGGTCGGCCAGTATCTTCGATCTGAAATGACCCAAAAATCCGATCCGATTTTGCGCTTCTTGTGTGAATCTGCCTCAAATAAAGCTGCAAATTGGCATCAATTCTCATGAATCTGCCTCAAATATCCCTGTTATATGGTCAGATCATCTGTAGAACCATCATCTGATCAAAAGCCCCATCAATTATATCAAATTTTGGGCTGATTGATGATTTTCGCTAAGAACTGTGGAAAACTGCCTGCTAGCCGAAAATCCTCTTATTACTCCTCGAGCATCTTTTGGGTCGGTATCAGTCTATAACAAAACTAGAAAAAAAAACCAGAAGGGCGGAGCCCTAGCCAGATCCGACACAGCAAAGATGATAGGATAGAGCTGCAAGGTACAGGCGATAAAGCCACAGGGGAAAACGCTATAGCTCTTTCTGCGTAAGGCTCTGTGCCATCCTCAAGAGCTTGCAGATCTTTGTTTCGGCAAAAACGACCTGATTTAGCCTGCAAAAATGGCTGATTAGCCTGCACACAGCTGTAGCCTTGCAAGAAAAAACCATATCCATAGCTCTGTGTATCGTTCCTTTCCTCTATGCAGAGGCCAGCATGCCGATTATTCACGAAAATGGAAGGTGCAAAGATGTTATGACCATAACAGGCTGTTATGGCCATAACAAATCCGACTGGAGGAAGCTATTGGATATAGCAGTACTGTCATGATGGCTCAGATTGATTCCTAGAGCAAAAGGTCGAGGAGCAGGACATTAATGAGGGGTATTATACAAATAAGTCCTGTAGGACAACTGCCATAATCCAGATGTTTGTTGCCAATGTTCCAATTGAGAGTAGAATGGCCATAACAGGTCATCGAGACAGGGGCTCTTATAAGCGGTATGACCAGAGTGGTATAGTTGCAAAAGCGAGTGCTATGGATATCCTGGCTACAGGAAAAATTTACCAAGAGGCTTTCTCTAATAACGTCAAGAATCTTAGCACTGGATTGGATGGTTCTCTGGGTGAAAAAGCTGCTAGTTTAGGAGCTGATCCTTCTAAGGTTACTTCAAAAATTTCTGCCCCATTGCATGATGTTACAAATATGAATGTTTGATGATGATTTTTGATCATTTTTTTAATAAAGCATTTGAGCAGTCTCTTGAATTGAAGAGGTACTTTCCTCATGTACCTGCTTCTGGCAGTCAGTTGTCTATGTCTAATAGTTGCATTCAACAAGTAGTCTTCACTTTGGCTATTTCCCTGACCCTCGAAATGCTAAAAACTCTATGTAAGTTTACTTAAGTAGCTTTTTTTTTTTTTTTTTTTTTACTGCAAAATTTTGCTCCAGCTTCGTATATTGACTTTGTTTCTTCTTACTTTGCTTGCAGGCATTAAGGTTAACAAAGATCTTAAAAGCAAGCATTGCCTTTGATTAACTTGCTGGAAAAACTTGCTGGAAGTATTGGTCACTGAAAATATTGTTTGTTGTTGCTGATAAAACTTGTTGGAAGGATTGGATACTGAAAACTTTGTTTTTAAAAATCTGATAACTCTGCTGACCACGTTTACCAAATTTAGTTCTTTTTAGTTCTTTTGGCCAGTTCCACTGTAAAAATTGAATGTTGGCTCTTTGCCTGATAAGTTATGACATTGTAAATTTCGTGATGTGGCTGAAGTTTCAGCCTCTGACATTGTAAATATTATGTTGAAATGCTACAGTAAAGTCAGTTAAATTTGCAACGTATCACTAGCTGGTTAATTATACCTGTTCAACTAGTAAACCAGAATGTTCGTACCCAATTGTTACTCCTGAAAATTGGCATGGGACACATGTCAACTGGAAATTACACCACCCAAAGAAAAATTGACCCAACTATTATATTGATTGTTTTTTAGAATTCAAAGGCAATCCAAAGGTTGTTGCAATTACCGGTCAAGGACGATATGGAATGGCATCTATGTCAAGGTGCCATGCATTGATCAAGTGAACTATTTAGCAACTAGAGCTACAAATAGCTAAGGTTGTCGTCATTGAACAACTACTTTATTCTCATCGGCTTGTTACAACGCATTGCATTGAGATATTGCCGTTAACTAATACGCCTTATCATGCAGGCGAAAACTTGGCTCCCCTTTCGGGGTTGGATTCCACGAAACGGTGAGCCTAATACGTCCCTTGTCTATTTTGAAGGTCGAATACCCAAGCAGTCTTATCTTTATCGAACAGCGGAGATCACTTTGTTTTAATACCGTTGCTAATATTGTTGCATAGCACAGATGGCTAATTCGTTTGGTTTTCAATTATTTATTCGTTTGGTTTTCAATTATTTAGCACAGGTTTGAGCCCACGTTTTGACAAATTTCTAATTTCAAGAGTATTATACTCACACAATTTTTTTTTTTCCCCTATTCAACTTGTCTATTATGAGGGGCTATTCCACTTGTAGAATAAGCTTAGGATGTAAAACCATGAGTCTAATACCCCCCACGAGTTTATTCCACGAACCTAATACCCCCTCTAGAATTCAAGCCCAAATTGGGAGCCAATAAATGCACCGCTTATCATGGCCAAAATTGTCAAATTAAGATGATCATTTCACGAATTTTGCACGTTATTGCTGCTAATCTCATAAATCAATCTATCTATCTATATTTGCAGTCCAACCACCAAATAGAGATGGTCCAAATGGATATAGAGATGCCTTTTTGTCCAACTCCACTGTGAAACAGATTGAAAGTTGTATTAGTCATAATATATAAAGTAAAATTCTTTTCATCATCTGTAACGGGTAGTGGTATGTATACAGTTCTCCAATGAAGAATGTTACCATAAATGGGCCAAAAAATGTTGTAGCTAAATCTCCTTAGCATCATCCTCTACATCATATACTGGAAGATCCATATTGAAGCATGTTTGCATTTTATTGCTTACATCATAAGATTCGTCAGAATCATCCCAATTCCAATTTTGATTATGTAAATTTAGTGTACAGATCAATTTTTCAACTGTTGCATAAATGTTTGATAACAATATGTATCCAGTATGATCTCTTGGATTTAATTCTAGCAATTTCTCAGTTGCAAACTTACCTCTTTCAATATCCATATATATTCTGCATCCATTAAGCAATGACCTCCATAATGTGCTTGTAGGTTGAAATGGTGTACTCTTGATAAGGTCCTCAGCCCCATCAAGGTAACCTGCCCGACCGAGTAGGTCAATGATGAAGGTAAAATGATCTACTTCTAATTTAAAAAGATCATAGCGATAGACAGAAACAAATTGGTGACAGCCTTCAGTCAACAAACCAGCATGGCTGCAGGCAGAAAGAATGTTGGAAAACGTAGCCCTGTTTGGCCTTACACCTTGTAATTGCATTTCTTTAAACAGATGGAGTGCTTCATTTGCTTGTCCATGTTGCGCATAACACGCAATCATCGCACTCCAAGAAACCACATTCTTGTCAAGCATCTTACAAAACACATTCCATGCATGATCTAAACTTCCACATTTGCCATATAAATTGATCAGTGCATTGCCTACAATGACATCACCTTCAAAGCCTCCACTTACAATATGGGTGTGAATTTGCTTAGCTTTAGCTAAGGCTGCTTGGATGGCAAATGCAGAAATGATAGTCGAAAATGTAATCTCGTTTGGTTTAAAGCCTTCTTTCTGCATACATCGAAACATATCAACTGCTTCTTTAGCACTTGCAAATTGAACATAAGCAGATATCATGGTGTTCCAGGTGACCACATTCTTCAAGCTCATCTTGTCAAACAGCTCACTTGCAGCCTGCAAATTGGCACATTTAATATACATGTTGAGAATGGCGGTCTCGGTATTCTCGTCTTTTCTATATCTACTAGCAATCACATGTGCATGCAACCATTTTCCTTCAGCTAAAGCTTCCTCATTTGCACATGCAGAGAAAAGGCTAACAAAAGTTGCCCTGTCAGGCATCAACTGTTCTAACATCATCTGATTGAAGAGGAGGAGAATCTGTTTGACATGTTTATGCTGGCCATGTGCTGCAATAAGGGCATTCCAGGAGACCTGGTTCCTGTTCAGCATGCAGTCAAATATTTTGTGTGCATCCTGTAGGTTACCCCATTGTGCATACATATTGACCAATGCTGTACTAAAGACAATGTCATGTTCAAAATTTCTAGTTACAGTCTGAGCATGTATAAACTTACCGCGCCATAGCGAAGCCTGTCTAGCATTCCCCTGCTGAGTAAGTGCTGCAAGTAATATAGTCCAGGAGTAGATGTTGGGATGCTTTAGTTTCTCAAATACTGCCCATACATCAATTGAGGAAGCACATTTACCATACATCTCCATCACAAGGTTCATTATATAAATATCTTCTTCATACCCTAGTTTACTAAGATTCCTATGAATCTGCTTAACATCAAATAAAGCTTTTGCATTACCAGATTGCCGAAGAAGAGAAGCTATCCCTGCTCGATTCAGCCCATTCAATGCAGTTCTTGGCTCTTCTTCCAAGTTCATGAATATGTTGTTTTCCTTTACCATTCTTCCCACTTCTCTGTTATCAGAATACGTGCTTATTTCTTGTCTTATCCTCCAAAATGCAATTAACAAATCCCTGTCTGCTCTTTCTGCGGATCGAGCAGTAGTACCCATTATTTGGTTTGAATCGCTTAGATTCAAAAACTGGCATAAATGAGTATAACATTTGGCTTCGTACTATAGGCACGTCCAGACATTCATTTAACTTGAATACCTGGGGAATACTAGATGCCGGTATTTTCTGCCGTCTCCTTTCTAAGGGGCATGAGCTATACAACTGTATTCTAAGGTTTCGCAACTGTATTTTTGAACCAGCAAAGCAATACGAGATTCTGAGTATAATTTAGAAAACCTACGTGAATAGAGACATAAAGGTTCAAATTCCATATTCCTTTGAAGCCAAGTAACATTAGAAGACATGAATACTACAAACATGGGAAGACATCCAAAGATATCCAAGGTTGTAGGGACAAAATGCATGTGAACATATGTTGGGCAAATTCAAACTATTTAAATTAGCTTCTTAAGGACGAGATACCAGCTGATGTCATGAATTGAAGTTTCAAAACATATACATGGAACCAAATGCATGTGAGCCAAGAGCCACCGAGCAATTTAGGACTGAAGTTGCTTCCAGCTTCTAGTGACGCACTATTGACATGTAAGTCTCAGGGAGGGTTCTGATACTTCATATATGCATGCCTATATCATATAATCACAAAAAATATGATAATAACCCAAATATTTTTCAATTGGTCGTGGTATTTATCAAGGATGCATGTTAAACCCTTATTGTGGTCGAGGCTCTTTCGTAGTTATTTGCTATTGCAATAGTGCAGGGGCTCCTCTAGTGTCTAGATATGGAGGACACGCAAAGAAGTAGACTGGCTAGTTTGAACAACTTGAAAATTACAAAGCTACTTTAGGACACATTCTCGTTGGCTTCTAGTGTGCTAGTTGATGGCAGAAGTGTATACTGTACTTTGTACCCTGGATGCTTTGTTCTAGCATGCATGCATGCTTATCCATGGAAGGTGCTCGCACAAAAGCCACTAGGTACTTTATTTGATCTTCATGTTAGTGCTGGAGCTCCAGAAATATTAGATCGTTAAGTAGTTGTAATTAGGGATAGAATCAGAGAGTGTGGCAGGTCAATCCTCAGTAATTTCTGTGGAGGGCATCATTGAGAATAAGCCATACATTGTCTTGATAGATATTGGTAATCGCATAATTTTGTATCCCTTAGGTTGGCTATTTTACTAAAGAACAAGGTTCTAAAGTCTAAACCCAGGCCAGCAGTCTTGGCAAGGAGCAATCCACAACATCGATGAGGCAAGGGTCACCTTTGACATTTTTTTAACTGGAGCTAATTTAGGCATGGGTGCAGAAGTGATGAACATTGGCAAGTATGACCTTATAGTGGGATGGAGTCTCTTAAGCCAGCAAAAGCAATCATCGACTACGACAAAAACGAGGCCGCTATTATAACTCCAAATGGCAAGCGTATTGTGGTAAAAGGTAAGAAGTTCCTTTCAGTAATGCAATGCATTTCAGATAAGAAGCTTAACAAGTATATTATGAAAGGCAAGGTAGCTTGCATCCTTATGCTAGAAGCAGTCGGCCCCAACAGTAAGGATAAGAAGCAAGAGCCCAGTGCAAGTAAGTTACCTATATCTTTTCGCAAGCTATAGAATGTCCCCATTCAGGATCAATTATGACTATGAGTGCCTAACTCCTGATACTTGGCATATCCAGTGTCCAAGGTGGAAGCCTCTCAAAACCTCCTTGTAGATATGCAGGAATTAGTTCAGGAGGTAAGAGGACACCTCCTAGTGGCAAGAAGCCGGCTACCGACAGGCATATGTCGTCAAGGGAATTTCAAATGGGGGAGAAAATTTAGCTCAAGACTAAGGTAAAGCATAGCCAAGCTAAGAATAGGCTCATGCAAGAAACTTGCTCCAAAGGTGGGTGGGACCTTTTGGTATAAGTGAGTGGGTAGGAAGTCAAGCATATCGCTTGGATATGTCCGAATGCCTAAAGATCCATAAAGTATTTCACGTAAGTCTTCTGAAGAAACATACTCATGATCCGGATATGATCCTAGGATTTTCTACGTTATTGGAAATGAATGAGGCGCAGATTGTGATTGTCCTGGAAATGCTCCTAGATACGTCTTTTAAGAAGACAAGCAGATCGCAATTTCCGCAGTTCTTGGTTAAGTTGACACACTTACCAGTCGAGGATGCGGCATGGGTCCTAGAGTTGGACCTAAAGAAGGAATACCCTGAATTCATGGCGCAATGCCAAGGACACCTTGCCATCGACATCGTCAACAATGATCCAAGTGGTGAGTGCATGCATTCATTAGAGATTCGGTAGGGATCAAGGAGAGCATGCATTTTTGTATCATAGCTAGATTGCGTGCGTGCATGGAGTCATGGGCGATGATGGGATCATATTTTATGTTCCTTACGCAATGAATCCATGCATGGGAAGGTAGGTTGAAGTTATGGGTGATGATGGGATCACCATAAAATGTTCCTTAGTTCGTGATTTTGTAGGTTAAAGTACGCATGGAAGGTGGTTGCATGTATTCAGCATGGAGTGTATGCATCCACCTTGCTATAGGTTAAGTCAGGCATGCAAGCATGGGCGATGATGGGATCATTCTGTTTATGTTCCTTAGGGCATGGCTTAAAGCCTATAGGTTAAGTCAGGCATATGATCATGGGCGATGATGGGATCATTCTGTTTATGTTCCTTACGCCATGATTAATGTCTATAGATTAAATAAGGCATGTACGTGTCCTAGGCAAGGATAGGTGCATGATAGGCTAAGATAAGCATGTTACATACATATAGGTGTGTGCTGAGAATGACGTGGATGAGTGCGAGTCTCATCATGTGTAATGTGTGGCGTGTGTCTGAGAATGTGTCATAGGTCCTAGAAGGGTTGTTGCCAAAGTGGTATGACATTAAATAAATAAATAAATAATAAGAGGTGGATTCCTTAAAAACCACAAAAGTATTAACTAAACTAACGGGATGTGCTTGTGCAGACCATTAAGTGAGGAAGGCAACATGCAGAAGAGAGCGTGTCACGAGATAGATAGGAGTTCTTAGGATTTTGTGAGAACTTAAGATCCTTAATTATATTAAATATTGTATGAACTTGTGGGGCTATATATTTTTGTATATGGATGTGAATATAACCTTCACAATTTTAGGTCAAACTTAATATATCGGAAGTTAAGGTCATAATAAATTGTATAAAAATAACTTTTTGTTGCATAAGGTTGATGCAGGTTTGTTACCTTAGCGCAATTCTGAGGACAACATTAAGCTAAGGGGGGAGAATGTGATGTTCCACTAGAATATATTGTATGAATATGTATATTCTACGACCACGTCACCATACAAGTCATCTTATACGACTTGTATATGCGGTAGTAGGTCATACCTAGTAAGGGGCAAGACCAAATTATCTACATAACATAGCCAACCTTAGGTATGAAAATCTATTATCCACATGGATATATCCTTTAGGTGTATTGCCACGTGGAAGCACCCCGTTGGAGGCAAGTGGTCATGATGTAAATCCTAACCTTATCTTATACGACTTGTATACGCGGTAGTAGGTCATACCTAGTAAGGGGCAAGGCCAAATTATCATAACATAGCCAACCTTAGGTATGAACATCTATTATCCACTTGGATACATCCTTTAGGTGTATTGCCACGTGGAAGCACCCCATTGGAGGCAAGTGGTCATGATGTAAACCCTAACCTTATATGAGGCCAAACCCTTGACCTAGACCACTTTTGCCCAATTATCCACTTGACCCTCGGATCGTCATCGCACCCCCGATTCGGGAATCGTCTACGACAAAAGCGAGTGTTGCCAGCCCTAGGAGCATGAGCACAGGAGCTAGAGGAGCGCTTACTCCCAAGAATTGCCAAAGATGGAGACCCCAGGAGCCGGAGGCAGTTCTTCAGGTATTTCAAGTAGATAGTTAACTAAGTCATCTGGGATTTAGCATTTCAGAGGAGTTATAGCATGTCATATTTCTATTAGAGCTATCTTAGAACCTTAGTTTCGATCACGAATCCTAATCAATGAACCCTAACCGTAAGTTAGATGTATGATTAGGATTAGATGATTATTTTCTTTTTATCAAGTTATGTGTTGTGATGATGGTTGATCTGTTTGCATCTCTTGTGTATTGGGAAGGGCGGTAGAGACCTAGACGCCTTTTATCAGTTGATGTTTCTAGCTTAGGGTCCTATAATTCCCATTATAATTTGGCATGTGCATAGAGCCCACCTGGTTGGGCAAGTTATGGAATGGTTGAACACCAGACAACAGAGATTGGGTGAACTGGAGGGGAGGACCCTACTGGGCGCAGCTCCAGGGGTCTTTATAGCGAGCTAGGATTATAGTCGGTCCTTCATGTGAGCCGTGTATGGGTTCGACACTCCTTGGGCTAGGTGCCGTCTTGATTTGCCTAGTTAGCAGGTGCCGTCCTGTCTAGGAGTATAGTCGAATAACTTGGTAGTTCATAAACTAGTATCATTGTAAGATCTCGCAAATGGTTCATTCTTACAGACTTCCCTACCTCTATTGCCCATCTCACATGTTGGGGAACTAGACTTCCCTACCTCTATTGCCCATCTCTTCACATGTTGGGGAACTGAAAAATTTGGGGGGCATTAGTCACATTTATACGTGAACCAATATACCAACCACATAAACTCCATCATTGTTAGGCTTAACTCCATCACTTCTAGGCGTCCAACGGTTGGCTCGAACCGTTGGATGTTGATTTTGGGCAATCTTGGCCGTCATTAAGCGCGACTCGTTTTTTAGTAAGTTTTAGTTAACTGTGAGTTACAAATACGTCATTAAATCAAAGGTTTTGATGTCTAATGTGTATAAATACGTGTATATGTGTTTGGGAGTCCTCGCCAACCGTTGGACGCCCTGTACGAATATCACCATAAACAACTGGGGGGTTTTAATTCAATGGTTCAATTTTTTGATATTATAAATGGCATTTCAATGGTTTGATGTATTGTGTTTGTACGATATTTATATGACATTTGTACATCATTTGTACGAAAGTTGTATGGGAGTTGTACGAAAGTTGTACGGGAGAACATTTCACTACAAATGGGATTGGTAAAAAGAAGATACATTCAATTCAATTTGCACAATAACAAACCTTATTATTGCATTGGCTCCATAGGAGCGTTGTCAATTCAAAGCCAAATAACCAAACTTGTAAGTAAACATATGCCCCCTAGGATTTGAACCTAGGCATGTCCCCTAGGTACAAAACTAAAAACATATCTGATTTGGTATTATATCTAATCTAATCAAACTAGTTAGGGGCAGTATACAAAGAAACACTTCAGAATGGGAAGCCTCTAGATAAATATCTAATCTAATCAAACTAGTTAGGGGCAGTATACGAAGGAACACTTCAGAATGGGAAGGAACACTTCAGAATGGGAAGCCTCTGGCAGGAAAAAAACTTTATCCGTCACATAAATCTAGTAAGGCTATGTGGCTTCTGCCTGGAGGATGCCCATCATCTGCTTGT
This sequence comes from Isoetes engelmannii, assembly GCA_011763485.2. Classification (NCBI taxonomy): domain Eukaryota; kingdom Viridiplantae; phylum Streptophyta; class Lycopodiopsida; order Isoetales; family Isoetaceae; genus Isoetes; species Isoetes engelmannii. The sequence continues at coordinate 19,881 of JAANSK020272490.1, forward strand.
GTATGAGGTTATGCCAAATCCTTCACTGGACAAGTGGCTATTTATTGAAGATAGAACAGTCCTAACTTGTGTGGTACCTGATACTGCAACCTTCTAGCCAATTAATCTAATGTTCATATTCCCAACACCAACTTTTCTCAAGTATGCAAAATGTGCTTTAACAGCATCACATCTGCATTTATAGAAATTCAATTGAAGAGCATGGAATTAAGATCAAACAAAATTATCATCAACAAAAAACACTTACAGTTGGATAACATTTGTATGGCATACCAAGCTCCTTAGATGTTGCTTCAAGGATTGGTTGAATTCTTGGATAGTGAGTGAAGATGGCATACAGCTGGAAACAAATGATGCCCAATCTGGAAATATGAAACCAATAAAAGCATCAGAATCCATATATGATAGAGAGGTTTAACATAGAACCTGAAAAAACCTTAACCGTACTTGATGATTAAGTCCACCACTAAGATGTGTCGTGGTTGTCCTGATCTGCAAGAGCAAATTCATCCAGGTCTCCTGTATCTTCTTCAAAATTTATTAACAATGATCTGGTTTGGAGAATAGAAGAAAGCAACAATGAAAACCTTGTATCCATTGCAGCCTACCTAATCATTTGCTGAATAATATGGGAATGATGCTCAACTGCCATCTCATAACTAAGAGGTACATCTTCTGGACCATCAGGAGGAGCTGAAGCATCATGAGTCAATACAACAATCATATTAAATCAAACTGCAGGTCCTTCACAAGCAGGCTGAGATACAAAGACCATAAAATATTTATATTGCAGATATTAAAATATTACTGGAGAAACAATGTCATGCCTTCTGTCCTCATCAAATTCATCCAGGTCTTCTGAATCTTCTTCAGAATTTATTAACAATGATCTGGTTTGGAGAATAGAAGAAAGTAACAATGGCAACTTGGGTACCCTACATCTTCTATTAGCAGGCCTACCAAGCGTATTATCCTTCAATTTAAGCAACGCATTAGCTTCTGTTAGGATCTTGGACGCAAAGCACAGCAGTAGCAACTGAGGACCCCATACCTGTCCATTGAACATTCTCTCCCCTGCCCTATTAGTGCTGGAGTCAGAATGATTTTCAACCATTAGGACTGGATTCAACAACCTTGTATCCATTGCAGCCTGCCTAATCATTTGCTGAATAATATGGGAAAGATGCTCAACTGCCATCTCATAACTAAGAGGTACACCATCTGGACCATCGGGAGGAGCTGAAGCAGCATGAGTCAAT